>CM053274.1:96029901-96202082 GCA_028583415.1 Protea cynaroides
TCGAGCAATCAAGTGATCATGAATTACTAGTAGTTGCTATTCACTGCTGGAGACTCTGGAGTTCCTCATCTCTGCACTGTAGTTATTGTTTGGAGTTGTTATAGCTCTGCATGTTCTGATGAATCCTTCTGTTGGAGTTGTGCTGATTGGAGCTATTCAACATTATTTGGATTGTGTTGTTGCTGATTTCAATTGGTCTGCAGCAGTATACGAGAAAGCAACAATATCTTGCCGTGTTTGACTGGTTTGATCGGGTGATTAAGTGTGTCTGTCAAGTTGTAGAATGATTGCACTAAATGTGTTGCTTTGTGCAGGTGTGTGTAGTTTGTTGCCAGCTTCCACTATTCCACCACTCACTCGAAACATTCTGCATCTGATGGAGGAAGCTTTGGTCAAACATCTTACAACTCTTCAGTTTGATGGGCTAGAAACACTGGAGGATAGCAAACATATGGAAACAGGTACCGCTGATGCATGTCCTCAGCAGTCCAGTGGAGAATGCATTCTCAGAGAAGAAGAAAGAGATAATTCAAACAGAAATATGAAAGAAAAAGGATTTATGGAATATGGGTATGTGCTGGCAAACATAGTATCACACAAGTTTCTATGAATTCTCCCTTTTTTCCCAAATAAATTATGTAATTTGCTTGGTTAAATTCCAACTTTTTTTAATGCACAGATGTTCACATTATCGGCGGAGGTGTCGCATCAGAACACCATGCTGCAATGAGATATTTGATTGTCGCCATTGTCACAATGAGTCAAAGGTTAGGGTCTTACGTTGTTTCATTGCTTCCCTTCACCCTTAAGCAATCGTTATGATAATACTCTCTTGTTCAGTTGTTTGAGATTGTTATCCATCATGGTACATACACATATTTTAGCTTATCTGTATTTTCTACTTTATAATGCTTTTTGGCTATCTTCTGTAATCGATATATCCTTTATCGATAATAGAATCAGGCTAATGGGTTGGTTCTTGTGGTTCTCCCCTAGCCATTGATCTTAAATGATGCTTCTGTGTGGATGCTGAATTGCAAGTCATCGTTTGGCTTACTGCTGTAAACTTCTAGTTTGGACCGACTTTAAAGATCTAGTTTGCAGTTAAATTCCTCTTTAAATTATTCATCCAAAAAAAAAAAAAAAAAACCACTTCATCTCTAAATTCATCAGCCTACAGAATGTCATCTCTTAATAAAATTTCCTTAAGGACCTCTTATGGATTTTATTAAGTTCATTCATTATCAGCACAAGAAAGATATGGGACAGAGGCTGATATTTCTTTAAATTGCTGGTACTGAAGCTTTTCGTACTTAAAAGAGTTAGTCTATCTTCTTCAATAGCATCTTCATGTGTCCTTGTGATGCTTCCAGACATCAATCCTTTCCCCATTCACTGTACACATTCATTTCTTGATTAGTTTTCTTACAAGTTCCACCTTTTGTGGTACTGGCCCCTACTAGAAATAGAGTTAACAAGATCATCAATTAATTACAGGGTTGACAGAGATTTGTATTTTTATATTATGTAAGTTCGATAAACCTTACAAAAGAAATCATAATATCATCATCTTCTACTGGTGCTGATGTTAAATTATCCATACCTTATACACCTGAATGTGCAAAGAGCTACCATAAAAATTGTGCATCAATGGTATATGCCATTCATCTCTTCCCGGCAATCAATTTAAAATCCTGTAATTTTGTATAAGTAATTACCTTGATTTGATACGAAGGATTCCAACTCTAGGAAAAAGAAAATAATTGCTTTGATACCGTGACCATTTGACGTATAAAGGAGACTGGATGATGTGCCAGACAATGAAATCATACTGGTCTAACACTCAACTGTTCAGTCTCAACTTGTTAGTTGGAATCTATTTGTCTTGAAAGTTGGACTGGATAATTATGTTGTCCTTGTCTGGAGGAGGTCCCAAGTGGGTTTAGTTTAATTGATTTCTAAAGGTTGAAAGTACTTTTTACTATAGATTAGCAGTAGAGGCTGAAAAAAAAAATCATGAAGCACCTCTGTGCTCATTGTCAAATATTATTTTCTTAGCTTTCAACACCCCCCCCCCCGGTGGGCCCCCAGCTAAAAATTAAAAAGAACAATTGAAGTTAATTATATGTGTATTAGTTTGTGGTGTGTAACTATGAACATCCCCCCTCATCTCTTTCCCTTCCTTTCACTTCTGTCTTTTGATTGTGAGAAAATGTTGAATGTTCTATTGTTTTTTGCTTAAATTTTGGTGTACAGAATAGTATTAATGTTGAAAGGACTCACAGACATGATCTCCCTCGACATCAAGTGGAACAGGTAGATCCTGCCGTCATCAATGTTCTCCCTGGTACTTCTCTTGATTCTCCATGTGTATTTAATTACATTTAGTGACCTTGGCACTTTTTCCTTTTCAGGTCATATGTTCACTTTGTGGCACTGAGCAAGAGGTGAGTTCTAAATATGGGTTTCCAATCACAACATGACCGATAATGCACAACCCCCCCCCCAAAAAAAAAGAAAAAAAGAAAAAAAAAAAAGAAATGCTAATTTTGAATACTATTGTAATGTCAATAAATACTATTGAGAATTCATGCTGATGCCCAACTGCTGTTTTAGTTAATGTTTGATGGAGATTTTGGATTCGAAGTAAAGCCAGAAGAACAAAACAATAGAGAAAATAAAACTTCATGATGGATTGTAGGTACCCAAATCTAGTTGTTGAGGAGGATTTGGTTAAGTCAAGGACAAAGGTGTTGAATGCAATGTAAGGGAGTTTCATTCACCTCTTAGTAGCTTGAGAGTTTTAGGGACAATGTGAAATCTTGTTCATTCTATAGAGAGGCTTCATCCAATTGTTTGGGCTGGCTGGATGTGGCCCAGTGAATTCTTATTATGAGGCTTTCTAAGGTCAATCTCACTATCCATCTTGAGGTAGAGTCTGATTAGTGCGACTCATTACGTGTGTGAATGATCCTGATGACTGACGTGATCGAAAATTGTGGCCTTTTGTGCTTTCTTACCTCCAAAACTTTATAAGGGACGTGGTTTTGTGGAGCTGTGCTTGGAAGGTTATAAGAGCATCAGGTCCAGGGCCATTTGGTCTTCTGGCTTAAACTTCAATCTGCTCTAGTCTTAAGTAGGTGTACCTGGACTTAGTTGTACTGCATATAATTTTTCACATACATAGCCATATACACGTATACACTACGTGTATATGTATTATAGTGTGGTGATTAGTGTAAAAACTGTGGAGGGTCAAAAGTAGTGAATTCCCAATTACAATTGGTCACATCAAGGATCAGCTTTAGCCCTTATTTGTTTGCACATATCATGAATGATTTAACCAAAGACATTCAAGAGGAGGTTCCTTGGTTTATGCTTTTTACTGATAATATAGTTTTGATGGATATGACAAAAACAGAGATTAATGCCAAGTTGGAGTTATGAAGGTCAACCGTAAGATAAAAAGGTTTTGAGATAAGTAGAACAAATATGGAGTATAAGGTGTGTAAATTAGTCACACAAGGACGGATGATGAAGTAGTGAAAATTGATGAGAGAGAGATACCGCAAAGTGATTATTTTAGGTATTTAGGCTCAATCATAAATAAAAAAGGTAATATAAAGAATGATATTTCTCAGAGAATTGAAATAGGGTGGATGAAGTGGGGATGTGCGTTTGGAGTGTTGTGTGATCGATGCATTCGTTTAGGACTGATGCCTTCGTTTAGATTTTAAAAGATAATTTTATAGGACAATCATTCGACCGGCTATGATGTATGGTGTGGAATATTTCGCAATTAAAAAGCGTCATATAGATAATCTCAATGTAGCTGAGATGAGGATGTTGTGATGGATGTATGGCAAAACTAGGAAGGATAAGGTAAAAAATGATCATATTAGAGCTGATTTGGGAGTAGTGCCGATTTTATGATGAGCTACGAGAAAATCATTTGAGGTGGCATGGTCATGCTCAACAAAGGCCTTTAGATACTCTAGTATGGAGGAATGATTTGATTCAAACCGAAGGAACTAAAAGAACCAGGGCGTAGATTTAAAATGACTCTAGGTGAGGTGGTGAGGAAAAACATGAATAGCTTAGGCGTTGTTCAAGTATGACTTCGACCATAGCTGATTGGAAGGTAATGATCCATGTAGCTGACCTCTTGTAGTTGGGATGAGGCTTTGTTGTTGTTGTTGTTGTTGTATAACGATATACACTAAGTAACTATAATTCTATAAATGTAAAAGGTTTAATGGGACTATAATTGCAAAGTAATGAATTTAGAATAAGTGATGTATATCATTTTACATACTAGACCAAGGCATAGTGCTATATTTAAGAGCCCTTTGTGAGATTGGGGAAAATTTTTAGGCCTACCTTATTTGGAATTTAAACTCAATAGCTTACCTCCTCGTGGACCGTAGAAACCTGCCATTGATGAACTCGGATTCTTTGATGAAGATGAGTTAGCAAGGTTCCTCTGTAAATCTCCTTGTGTGCCTTATTCAACGTGCTTCTTCTTCTGTGATAAGTTTGCATATCACTCTATGGTTTACAAGTACCTTCTCAAACCTTCCGTCTCTCTAGCAAGAGTCCCAAAATGGGATTGTCTCTCACTTGTAGTGGAATAAGGGGATCTAGTAACCAACTGTATGTATCTTCCCTAAAACTCCTCTCATCAACGTAGTAGCGGGAGTTATAATAATCGCATTCTTGTCCTTTCTGTTGTGCTGGGCCTTCTGGGAAGTTGAGGCCACCCATTTTCACTGATGGCAAAGGGGGTTTTTCAATACATTCAAATCAATTTCCCCTCTTTGCTACATGATCTTATCACAGTCCAATGCAAATTTAATACTTTAACAAGTAAGAATGATTGAATTTGACAAATAATTACTCCACTTCAAATCTATCCAATAGAATGCTTCGAAACTTGAAAACAATGATCCTTAGGATATGAGAAACAATATTCCAGAAGATGAACATGATCCAACGGTGAGATCAAAACCAATATTGTCTGTAGGTCTCAAACTTGTATTTTAGCAAACCAGAATTATAGAATTATAGAAAAACTCACTTATCTTGAGATCCAGCTTTTAGAAAGGGCTCAAATTTGGAGGGATAGGGCTTTGGGATATGTATGATAACATATCTTTATTTGAGAGTCATCCGACCACTACAGAAAAATCAAAAGAACTCGAAAATTGACTGTCCTATTGACTCCACTCAAAGAGAGATCAGATCAAGAAAAATTGGTTGTATCTTCTTTCAAGTTGTGTTGTAAGTCTCAGAAATAGCAGCAAGAATGTCGCAACAAGATGGAGAAGAAGTCTAACTCAATAGCAAGAACAATTTTTAGAAAACAAAAGCAACAATGTGTGGTTGAGTCTCACAACCGTGGGAGACTCAACCAAAAAAAATTTCAATATTTTTCTGGTTCTACTAAGTCTGTGTCCCTTCTCCCGTTCATCTTATTTATAATGCTGAAAAGAATTACAAAAGATAGAAAAGACGGATTCTTTAAGGAGAATGTCCAAAAATAAAAAGGAGAAAATCTTCCCTTTATATCTATTAGGAAAGTTTCTAAACAAAAGAAACTTCTAAAACTGGAAATAGGAAAGTTTTCAAACAAAAGGAAACATCTAACAACTGACTCATAAAGTAAATCAACTTAGGAAATAAAATCTAAATTAATTTTAGGAAAGAAATAACAAAAGAGTGAAACAAAATATTTCAAAAAATTCTGTTGGTACTGTTCACGCGTGAACAGTGCTGGCAATGTAAGCTGGCTGACTTCTTGGCTTTGAGGCTTGGCTTTAGGCTGGTTCCATGAACCAATGTCGGCTGGTCCTTATGTTGGTTCTTGGACTGGTTCACGGCTGGTCCTTGGACTGCATCATTCACCCCTAGTATTTGTGCAACTTTTGTTTAGATATTAATCAAGTATCGAAATAGAAAAGGAAAATCTTATTCATTTTCTGTTGTGGTGGTTGCTGCTATGGCCAGGTCCAGCAATTTTGTATGAATTGTGGTGTTTGCATGGGGAAATACTTCTGTGAGATTTGCAAGCTGTTCGATGATGATGTGAGTAGCCAAACTATATCCTTTGTCCTCTCTTTCTCTCTCCACCTGCTTGTATCTAACTTTTCTTATTTTGCCAACTTGCAGACATCGAAGGAACAGTTTCACTGCAATGGCTGTGGCATTTGCAGGTATTTTTCTTCCTTTTTTTTGGTTATTTGTTGGTTTTGTCAGATTAGGAAATTCTATAAATTTTTGTGATTCATGACTAATAAATATTATACCTGGTTGTAGAATTGGTGGACGTGAAAATTTTTTCCACTGCTATACATGTGGTAAGCCTTTGTGTCTAGTATCTCTTATTAGTATTACAACTTTAGTGCTTTGTTGTTGTTGTTGTTGTCTTTTTTTCTTTTTTTCTTTTTTTTAAATTTATTTTTAGAGTAATTATTATAATTTGGGTCTGTGTTGAAGGGTGCTGTTACTCAATTCTGTTAAAGAACAGTCATCCATGTGTGGAAGGAGCAATGCATCACAACTGTCCTGTTTGTTTTGAGGTGAGATATTCTTATTCGTATCTTCCCTTTCCCACTTCTGCAGAGGGAAGTCCATTTGTGAGGCTTGTCACATTGCTCATTAGCCATGTTGTTCTGCAGTATCTATTCGACTCTAGAAATGATGTGATTGCCTTGCCTTGTGGGCATACTATCCATGTGGACTGCTTTAAGGAAATGCAGCAGCACTTGCAGTGAGTATTTGTTCTAATATCTATTAATCCCTCTCTTTCTTCATGTTGGTTTGGAAGTTGTCTATCGAGATATTTACTCTGATAAGCACAACAGATATGCTTGCCCTCTCTGCTCGAAGTCTGTATGTGATATGTCCAAGGTATGGGAAAAGCTTGACATGGAGATTGCAGCTACCCCTATGCCTGAATCTTACAACAAGAAAATGGTTTGATATCTCTCCTCCTTTGTACCATTCTTTCTTCCGTTTCCTATATAACTGAGCTCTTACAGTATGGATGTGCCTGAAATAATGTGATTAACAGGTTTGGATCCTGTGTAACGACTGTGGAGCTACTTCACAAGTGCAGTTCCATGTTGTGGCTCAGAAATGCCTCCATTGCAAGTCGTACAATACTCGGCAGACTAAAGAAACCACAGCAGCAGCAGCAGCATCCTCACTGCAGTGACAACGTACTCGTGATCAAAGCAGAGTGCATGAAGATTTGGGTTCATTCAATTCCTGTTGACGAGAGTCACTTTCTTATTTATCTACTGAATGATCGGTGGTTTCTGGCTATGGCCGATGGTAGCAAAGCAGTTCTTGCGTATAGGATGATGAACCATTGTCTGCATGCCAGCCTGTGATATGAAGGACTTGGAGAAACAATAGTTGCAACTGACAATGAAGAGTTCTTTGATAAACAGGATGGAGGGTGCGTTTTGTTGCTGGACAATGGTGCAAATTGATATCCGATGTGATTTCTCTTCACTTTCTGGATTAGATAAATTTTAGTTTTTTATTATCTTCTCTCATCTGCTACTAGGACTTGTGTTATTTCTTTGCCAATAAGACTTTTTTTTTTTTGGGTGGTAAGACTGCCAAGAAAACTGGTTGGAGGGGTTTACTCGGGGTGCAGTTCTCAAAAGGAGGTGTTTGTGGGTGGTTAGATTAAGGAGGAGGAATTATGAACTTCTGTAAGGGGGTGGGGTTTTTTTGCATCTTTTTGAGGATGAGATATTCTAGACAATGTTCCTCTTCACTTGAGAGGCACATCGGCCAAATTTTCTCCATTCTCATAACCTATCCAGGCCTAGTGATTGGGTGAGCGCGGTCCACAACGTTTTGAAGTGGGATTAAATTAGTTTCAATGCTGAGAAAGAAACTGATGACACCGATGCAACCAATGCTCTTTTCAAGTGATGTTATTGGGTTATCATTGAAATTTCAAAATTTCAGGAGGTATTTTGGTATTTTAGAGGGAGGGGCTAAGGTGTTTTTGTGAGATCATTGGTATCAATGTCATTAAGAATATCCCCAGCAACATTAACCACCAAGGAAACAAAAGACGGTGATAAGAGATTAGGATGCTCAGAAATTTTTTTCAGAATTTATGGTGAAACAGACTGGACTGTGGTCAACGTAGTGGAAACCAACGTTTATGTAGTTCTCTCGTCGAGTAGCCAAACTCTTTGAAGTCGTTCACCCTCTCTCACAGTAAACATGTTTTCAGGGTGGCATGGGTTTCAGCTCTTGAAAAGCTAAATTAATTTCCCCTTGCTTTGGGAAAGGGACATGGTTTAAAAAACGAACCATAAATGAATAGAAAAGTTGCCCGGTTCAGGTTCAGTTAAATAAACCACAATGTTGATTAAATTAGTGAACAAAATCAATCGTTCAGAGGAAAAATAGATAAAGTTCATAGAAAACCAAATGGTTCACAGATGGTTTTTGGTTCTAACAAAAGGGCGATTCTAGTTCTTGCTGACTAGCCATTGGTTTGATCCGGTTTTCAAAACTATGGAAAGGGCATAGAACCCCGGTTCAGTGGATGGTGTTCCCGTTAGTGCTATTGAAGAAGCGGGCGGTTCTAGTTCTTATGGTTTGACCATCTGTTAGATCTGGTTTTCAAACTATGGAGAGTGCATAAAACAGCGGTTCAGTGGAAGTTCTTATGAGGAGTACCTTACTAGAATCATTCCAACCTCTTACCATTTTTGTCCGCAAATAGGCTATTACTTGCTGTTACTGTTGTCAATCATTGACTATCTAATAAATTTAGCAGAAGATATTTCACAGGACCGCATAGCGCAGTGGATTAGCGCGTTTGACTTCGGATCAAAAGGTCGTGGGTTCGACTCCCACTGTGGTCGGTCTAAAATTTTCCTTTTGTTACCCCATCCTCGAACCGATATGAGATCCGTATATGCTGAAGTGGTATCGGCCGAGGTACTGGCCAGATCCTAAATGCAATCCAACTCACTAACCTGCTCCAGTTTCGACCAAGTATCTCGCAATCCAACTCTAAGCCGTTCCAATATTGATTATGTATCTGTATCGTCAGTTTGGTCAGAGTACAATTAGTTGTGTATCAGATGTCTTCACTCCCTTGGAACTGAGTGTAGATCATCGAATCAATTGTCATTTTCTTTTTCTGGATAGCTTAAGTCTTTCTTCAAGTATTATGACATCAAACAGAACAAATTGGAGACAAGAAACAATGGAGCGAATCCCATTTAGTTGAGATGAGTCTTTGTTATTATTGGTGTTATTATGAAACAAAACTTCTGTAATCATGAGCCTCATTTGGCCAGATTCATCAATATCATTGCTTTTTATTATACTCGGAGTGTTGTTCTCATTTTTTTCCTAGTGACTCTTTAAAAGTCCTTGGTTTAATGATCATTTGATTTCTTATCAATGTCAAATTTTGTGAATCATGGATTCTATGGAAACTATGTGTTTGTACTAATGTGAATTGCAAGCCCAAACCGGGTACCAAAATAATTGTCAACTAGTTTATTATTTTGATCAAGATCGGAATATCTTAAAGTTGAAAGCCAAACTAGTTTCCAAGGTAGATGATTTGATTTCTTTGGATTCAAGATCGTATTGTTTTCCAAAACAAAGGATGATTACAAGCATAAAAGAGCTTGGAGACAAAGGAAGGTATTTAATCAAAAGGCTCAGTTTGGTTGCAAGGGAAATTAAAAGGGTAGGGAAGTAAAATTTTTAAACTTAAAAAGAAAACTTGTATAAGTGTAACACAACATAATTAATAAAAAGAAAATATGTGAGATAGATAAAGTGGTGATTGCAGAAGGCAAGAGCTCCCTAAAGTTCATCACTTTTGCTTCCTTGCAAAGATAAATGGAGCACTAAGTCTGGGTATCTGAGTTGGAGGTCGGCGTAGTTAGTTTCTCTATATTGCGATGCTTGTAATCGAACATCCGTGACATTTTTATCGCCTATGTGAGAGGGTATAAGGGAAACTGTGTTGTAATTTTAACAGTTTTAAAATTAGAGTGGTGTGCTTTTTTTTAATAGGCATTCAAATGATGATTTATTGGTGACATATTTGAATGCTTAACAAACATGTCTTATGGAGAGAACTTTTAGAATTCTCTTCTTTTCCTATTCATAGAGAAGAGATCTAAACCATTTATCCTAAAGGGTTAAAGCTAATGTTTTCAATCCCACACTCTAGTTTCTCTATGCTTTCTTGGTTTTAGTTTTATCTATTGAGCACTACCCAATGCATCCTGACAAGGGCTTACTAGTCTATGAGTGCAAGTAGACTAATAGGCCTACGAGGTTGTTTTATCTTGGGAGGCCAATTCGCAACAACCTAGTTGCACCCTTATAGGAGAACTCAAGTCTTAAGGTGAGTGACCAATGACTCAACTCAGCCCTAATTCTGTAAGTTTCTAAACCCGTTCTTATAGGTATTTGATGCTTCTATGCATGCCTATGGTTAGTAACATCAACTATGATTTATCATCATTGACAGATAAGTTTTCTAACTTCTCTATGAATATGTGGTTGGTTTTATATATATATATATATATATATATATATATATATATATATATATATATATATATATATATATATATATATATATATATATATATTGGTAAACAATTCGGATTAATATTTCCAATAGAAATCTTTTCGGACCCATCAAAGATTTATAATATCTCCAAAGCTGACCGATTCTCCAGTTTTCTTTCAGCCCTTCACTCCGTGTTCCTCATGTAATCATTAATGAATGCACTCTTTTGTTTAGGCTTTCCTTGGTATAGTTTATATTTATGTTAACAAGTTATTTATAATAAATTATTTATGAGAATAAATTATGAATCATAAATAATAACAGTTTAATACCACTAGATAGAAAGAAGTAATAATAAATTATCACAATAATGATAAACACCTTCTAACTTATTTGTAGATTTTAGATTATATCAATTTATTTAAATATATAAATAAATGTCATAAATCTTACCAAACAACTATATATGTCATAAAATATTATATAATTAATTCTATATTACAAACCAAATAGAACCTTAATGTCTATCAGTTTATATATTAATGTTGTTTCTTGTTTATGAAGAAAGGCAGATCCTTAGGGTCTTATAGTGCATGGTAGGGAATCTTAGAAATCTTGACTTCTTCGAGATCTCATTAATCTTGGATTTTAATGTTCAAAGAAGAAAGTATCTTAGTGAGTTTTTGAGATCCTGAAAATCTCGAAAATTTCAAACTTTCTCAAGATAGGATCGAGATTTAAGATTTAAAACCTTATTGATAAGACATTTCATAGACGGACCTGAAATTTTGAACTTAGATCCTCATTACAGAAGCCAGCATCTTAGTTCAACCCCTCAGATACGTTTGAAGGAATAAGAAGTTAAGATTGTTCTAATCAAACGATGAAGTTCTTCTATTTCACAATCAGATTCCATGGCAACCTTGTTTGGATATGAATTGATGATTCCCTACAGACACTGATCTGACCAATATCTTTGTGGGTTGGCACCTTATTCTGGTACTCTGTGTCAGCTAAGAGGTACTACTGTACTATCCCCCCTGCAAAGCGTCCTTGTGCAGGTCAAGGATTAATCAAGACCTGAAATTTGTGGCAAAGGTGCATTTAGACTGGCTAGCTGGGCCCTACATGGGAAAATTTTTCAAGGGTGGGCCATGAATTCTTTCATAATTATTACTTGCAAAAAGTTTACTCCACCCTGCACAATCTTACATTGACTTTAGAAAATGTTAAGTGCTTAAGGGAATCGGATAGATTGGATCAACTTAGTACAAGATAGTTTTAAGTATTTGTTTTCCCATGCAGTTTTAAGTATTTGTTTTCCCATGCATGGATCCTAATTTATCTCTTAAAGGGGTTTTGTTTCATTTGCAATAAATCTATAACTTATGCATCAAGTTTGAGGGTATTCGAGTCCATGTCGAAGGAGAAATAGGTAGACAACTACCTGCATACGATGACGAAGAATCTGAGATAGAAGACAGAGAGAGTGGAAGTTTGTTTGTCTTTGGATACAAATGTTTGTGACATGGGCGTTAATGGTACTTCTTCTTTGTGCTGCCTTTGGATTAAGTAAATTTGTCTGCCAGTGTTCTTTGCTTATAGTGTTTTAGTATCAAATTAAGATTCGGGTTTGAAAGGGTACTTTGTTTGGATGTGGTTGGGGACTTCAAATCTGGGAGAATTTGAGCTGAATTAAGAGTGTGTAAGAGTGCGTTTTTCCTAGAAAGTAAGGAATTGAAAGCAGTAACTTATGAAGTTGATCAGTTGCAGCTTCCATCACGCAAAGCAATTAATTATAGATAAACCTCTCTTCTTCGTAAAACTCAAAATCAACACACTTGTAGTGTTGTATATTAACCGAATTGTCAAAGGAAGGTCCATATAAATTTCCCAAAAATAAATTATACTTTAACCCTTTCCTTCTTTTATAAATCCTCATATATCCTCATATAGAAGATATAGCTTTACAATGCATTGGATCACCAAATGGACTCATTTTGCTGCCTAGCCATGATAACCTTGTCAACTACATCTTGAAAGGACTTGTTCACAACCGAAAAATCTGAAAATTAGTGATTATGCGTTTATACTTGTTCGGAAATATGGATGTTTTTGGTTTCCTTCTGTCTTGTTGATGGATGCTTCTAGCGCTTTGTAGTCTTTACTTTTGGTTAAAGGCCTGGTTTACCCAACGATAAATGATAAAGGACTGACAGCACCTTTTCAGCCAAATTGCAGAGCAAACGTGAAGAGTGAGAACCTCTTAATCCACCACTTTCGGTGGTTGAATGGGATTTGGAACGGTGCTAATGGCACTTCAGACATTCAACATGAGGAAGGTAATTAGGAATCCCATTAGTAGGGTTGTAACATGTGGGTACCCTCCCCTTGGATCTCACACCATCCATGGGTACAGGACCCACCTCTGGAGCACAGGACCCACTGGACCTGAATGGAGTAAGATCTAAGAGGAGGGTACCTATGTGCAATATTGGTTTACCACAAGTTCAGAGTAATTTTCACAGATTTACAAATGGGACCATATGAGTGCTACTGAGATGCCAAGTTAAACCTTGAGTTCATCTGGAAGATCATAGAGGAAGTTAAAGATGGAATGAATTTGGAAGGATTTCTGGAAAACACTTGAACCAGTGTGTTCAAAAGGGCTGCTTTCTGGAAGCATGAGTACCTGACATTCTGGACCACTGTTTTGGATGTGTGCCGTAAGAAGTGGAGATGTGGGGATAGAGAGAACAATTTTCAGTTTGATTCTACTTTCTGGAGGAGTATGTGGTTCTCTACCTTTAATCTTCATAAACAATGGTAGATTGTAAGTGTTGAGTACACCTACGTGATGCAATGATCATAATTCCCCCTGTAAAAAGCCTTTCTTGAGCTGTTTCTCCAACATAACTGAAGAATAAACTATTCTGGATGACAACTACAGCCTACACCATGAAAGGTGCAGGCCAACCAACAGAACTGAGCATACTTGGATGGTTGGATAGAAATTAAGAGCATACTTGGATGGTTGGATAGAAATTAAGCAAAAGTAATTACTTTTGTAGTTCCAAAATTTACTCTTGGGTCATGGATTATTCTGTGTTTGTGTACAAATTGTCCATCAAATGATTGTTTTCTATGATATTAGACAGGTCAGTGGTTGTCTAGTTGATAGATTAGGGAACTTAAGACCAATAATGAAGCTTACCAATACCATACAGATTAAACCAAATATGTATGTCAGGATTGCTTTCTTGAGAGACTAAGGACCCTTGACAATGTTGGAGTAGTAGAGAATGCAGGTGGCAATGTCTACTTGAGGCTAGACCTGTTTCTTGCTAATGCTCTTGCCAAACTAGACAGATGGGAGAGTGTGAGTTGGGTGTGAAGGATGGAAGTACTAAGAATCAAAGAGGCAAGCTGTATGATTGAAGAAATGGTGTTACTAGGAAATTTACAGCTGAGGCTGTACAGTTTATAATCTCCTTCACCAAGACAGAATTTCATGTTGAATGCGACACAGAGGTGGTCTAGACCCAAGTTGTCTTAACAAGGAAAAGATAAATGAGAAAAGGCATCATATGAGAGTGAATGCAGCTTATCAGTAAACACAGAAATGAAACCACGCTGGTAAAAATAGTTGTTGATATGGTGATTGTCGCATAACAACGACAGACATGGCTCAGGTCTATGAGAGACAGATTGCTATCGAGATTTTTGATTGCCACACAACAATTACCAAACATAATGTGAAGAACATACTTGTTAAGTTTCAATGACTTTCAGGAAAATCAAAAAATAAAAACAGAGAGAACATTGATTATATCAAAAGTAGCTTATATTCAATCACAAAATTCTCAAGTTAGAGGCTTATACAACATCTCTTGCCAAGAGAAAATGAAAAAACAGAGAAGGTGGGGAGCCAGGACATCAACTTCTACCCTACCTAATCAAAATTATAAATCTGATCTTATATCGTCCCGATTTATCAAGGGGAAAACTAGCTTCTGCCACACTTGACCAGACAAACCATGAAAGCTGAAACACAATAGCAAATGAAACAATGTACATAACGATCATCCATGGCTGCTAAATGTTTCACATATACAGCTCTTGATAAACAGATGATCGAAGAGTTTACCTTTGTTGTGATTTCATTAATCATGGATCTGTTGGCAGAGGGCAAAACTTCTCAATGCCTTTATGGAACTACAACCATACCCTCAAGAAATATTTCCTCAGGGTAGGCAGATCCAGAAGAGTTTTCAGAGGAATTATCAACAGTTTTCTCCATTTCCTCCTCAACCAAAATCTCCTGGGAGCGGCAACTGCTACTGCAAAATGCTTTCTCACCTCTGCACAATGTAAAATCCACATTCAACAGTGTTCACAAATCCATGGATATAGTATGCAAACAGAGATATTTGAACAAACCTGTACATGTAGATGTCTTCACCCTGTTCCAATTTCTTCTTGCAAGAGTAACAATAGCTCAAAAAATTATCAAAGGGATACAGACCAGAACCATCCAAGCATTTAACTTCCATGGACGATTCATTGATCACTTTCTCTTCTTTCTTACAACAAGCTAACTCACTACCGTGACATTCCAAAATGCAGTCACCAAAAATGTGAGTTGTTCTAGGGTTTGGACCATGAGAAATTATACAAGTATAGTCCTCAGATTGCTCTATCTCATGAGCAGAGACAGAACCCTTGAATCCGACGCCAGAACCAACGGATATAGGGAGTGAACTTGGCCTCATAATCAAAGAATTTTCAAAATTTGAGCCTCCACTGATTACTGGAGGCGAATTAACTCGGGCATTTTTCTTATCAGCCCAAAAATCTTCAGAACTCATATTGGTGTTAAGGTATGTTAAGCTATTCAGAGATGTAGCAGAGCGGCCAAAATCTGACATGCAAGACTGGACTTTCCCTAAAGTTTCAGATTCTAATCGAGTTTCTCCAGTTTCAAAAACATTCTCCGATCTTCCCAGTTGCAAACCGGGAGAATCAATCGGAGAATTTGGAGAAACCTCATGGACCTTAGGGAAGGAAGAATCAACAGAACCAAACAGATGTTTTGGGGAAGAAGGGTTTCTGAACTGCGATCCGAAAAGAATACTCTTACTCTCTGAAGTTCCAAGACCCTTACCAGATGGTTTAGCTTCATCTTTGAGAGAATCCACAATGCCAAGACCGACCTTACTGCAATCCCAGCTTTTTTGAGGTCCATCAGGACTTGTTCTAGGAGACCTAAAAGGATTGCCTAGATTTGCAAAAACTTTGTAATCCAAAGTAGAAGTAGGGCTTCTAGCAGAGTCAGAATCTAATAAACCCTTAGTATTGAACCCTACAAACAAACCAGGAACGCTGAAAAAGGAACCGCTTTTGAGCTTCTGCCCCAGAACATCACGAGTATCTGAAGCAGAATCCGACATTAGATGACCTTTGTATTGATCTTTCTGAATCGATCGGCTCCTCTTCCTCAGCATTATCAAAACCTCAGCTCCCTCAGAAGAAACCACTTCTTACTGCATTGACAAATGAGAAGAACAGTTAATCTCATCAAAAAAATAAAATTAAAAATTTGAAGAACAGTACATTAATAAAATAAAGGAAAAGAAATATAATCAAGACTCAAGAGAAACTATAATTAAGAACAAGAAAATAATGCAACCGTATGGGGTCGAGCGACAATAGCAGGATAGACAGGACAAAATGATAAACAAAAAACGATAGATTCCCCGGCACTCAAGAAAAAAAAAAAAAGGTCTCAAGCTTGCATGTATTGAAGATTAGGAGGAGATAGTGCAGAATCTGCAGCGATCATGAGTCCAAAATGCTCCAAAACCCCATAAGGATGTCGATGATCAAAAATCGAAAAATAAACCCAAATGAACAAGCTTCCTCCAATGCAGGCAAAAACTCGATATTGAAACCTGATCACATCCCTCGTTTGATTTCAATTGAAGACATAAGTCACATGACCAATGACATGGATCAATACAAATATACAACACATTACAAGAAGATTAATAGCTCAGTCATCACGGAACTTGCATTAGCTTGTAATCTGAATTTCAGACGCAAATTCAGAGATATGAAATGAGATTAACTCTTTTACCCAAAAAAAAAAAAAATGAGATTAACTCCGGAAAAAAGCACCGACAATGTTTATAGAATCACGAAATAGTAAATATCCAGATGATAAAACTCTGATATGCATCAGATAAGAAGTTCTGAAACCTTTGGAACATGCATGCGGTTGAAAAAAAAAATCTAATCCAACATACAGCACCCAAACTAAATCCCTTTTCCTATCTTTCACATCCAAACTCAAGGACCAAGGACCCAATCTCCAAGAACGCACGGAATGAGTCTGAATGAGTGAAATGAAGAATGAAACAAAGGATCTAGAAAAAAATGGAAAACCCACCTGGTTTTCTCCTCTGAAAACTTCCCAGATGAAGGCTGAGCAGTCCAAATGCAGAAAAAATATATATCAACTGAAACTTGTGCAGTACACCTCAGTACTCTGATCCTTCCTTCTATTTTCTCTTCTTTTTTTTTCTCTTTCTTCCTCTCTTTCACTCATCAAAATCAGCAAAGCAGCTGGCCGTTTGATATACTTCTCAGTTCTTACTCTCACTCATCCCCTTCATGATTGACATGGAATACGTATTTTATACAATCATCTATACAAAGCTACAAAGTATAATGTATTCTCAACCTCTCTACCTATTTGTAACCAAACACGTTACAAACAGAAATTATAACTTCAGAGAAGGGTAAAAAATGTAATTTACACACAATATTTTGTCAAATGTGAATATTATATTATCTCTCTCTATCTTGAGATTACAGAATTAAGATCACTCAGGAAGGAAAAACAATAATAAATAAAATATCACGTTTTTATGTATAAATTACAAAAAAAAATTCTTAAAACCTCACGATTTTGCAAATTAAGATCTTCATTGTCACTTGATCGTCACTACAATTTTTTTTTCTTCCTACGTATATTTCCGATGATTTTCATTGAACATACAATTGTGAATCAGCAACTGTTACCTTTTTAGTTTTTACACAATTATCTGAATATGAAACTCTTTATGAAATTACCTAAATACCCATATGTAAATAATTGTTAATTTTTATTTCATTATAAATTAAATGACAATTTTATCCTTTATTTAGATATAAAGACCAAATATCTGTCTAGCAATGGATATAAAACGAGATTCAAACTTCTGCTGTAACCGAACAGATTTTAAGGGCTTCTTTCTCCATTTAAGATGGTCAGCAGAAGAAGACAAAGCTGATTGTGGGGTCCACGGTACTTAACCATAGTTTAACCTGATGGTACTTAACCATGGTTTAATCGGATGCTACTCGCGAGTTTTCTAAGACAACGAAGGTAGGTGTGAGGTGAAATGACAAAAGGACCTTGTGCATAAGAGACTACCACAGACCAGACTAGTCTTAAAATAGGAACCTGTATTTATCTATAAAAATAAAAAAATGCTTCCAGATGGCAATTAGTTCAAAACCATGGTTTTAAAGTTCACATAAATTTTACCAAAAAAAAAAAAGGTTCACATAAATTTTACCAAGAAAAGAGCTCACATAAAAGATTGATCTTTCATCGATCGAGTATAATCGAGTTGAACTATTTTCTAAGCCGATTTGAATCAAAATCAATGAAAACCGGCCTTGTTGTTTTCGAGTCTTAAAAACTTGTTGAAAACCTTTAGCCCCTTAAGGTTCCACGTCTAAGTTCATATGGCAGATTTTAGTCTATTTCTAATACGTGTGAAGGTAAAATATTTCTAATATGTGGGAGGGAAAAAAATAAAATCCATCCCCCCCACCCCAATGCAAGTCAATGGAAAATATACAACTACAAATATGTATAGAGATGATAGTAGAAATAACCAAGTTGAGTAAACCATAAGAGAACATATCAATTTTTATGTCAAAAATCCTTCTAAGGTGAAAGGGGAAAAACCACAGAACCTAGTTCATGTATATCTAAACTATAATAATAATATATCATAGGAAGACAATACAATCATCTCTAATCAAATCTAGAGGCTATCAAGCATCAAGAGGCATAGCCTACTCTTGGGTAATTCAATAGCTCATTATAACAATAGGTGGATCCACAAAGTATAACAACACTCACATTGATGCCGATGTAACAAAATATAGGGAGAAGTGTCACATTTCCCTCTTCCCTATATAAGAAGAATGCCGTCACGCCACAGTCACGTACGAGGAATAAGTGCTCTTCTTAATCACTCACAACTTAAGGAATGGACTAGGATTTGGCTCTTGGGATTCCGACTAGGGTTTGGCTCTTGGGATTCTTACGACTCTCGACTTCCTTTTGGTTCTCTGCAACTCTCACAAACGATGAATAAAAACGTACCACCAAGAATGGGTTTTTATATATAGAGAGAAATGAAAGTGAGATATGTAGTTTTCTAAAAACCGCCCCAGACTGCTGCGTGGAGACCCAATGCAAAAAGAGATGTGGGTCCCCCTTCATGTGAAGTGTGGAGGAATCCCAACAACACGAACATGTTAAACTCAGAAAATCTTTTGAGATTGTTGTGTTACTCCTTTAACCTCTAAATGAACAAATATATATACAAAAGAATGTCGAGAATCTCTCCTATAATCACGGTGACAGATTAGAGATCTCTGTCAATTGCAATCGATCTTTAGCTAGATAAAGGATATACAAGGTGGCAGATATAGGGTAGAGATGATAAAAAAGATAAATGCAATATTTACAAGATATATAGATGATATACAAGTGACAGATATGAGAGAGATGGTATGAGAACAATAAATTGGTAACTAAAGTTGATTCATTGATCCATTTGTATGATTATATTAATCGTCACTAATAAAACATTTTCAATGTAAAAAGAGAATGTAAGCATTTGCCAATTTTTGATTGATTTAGTATGGTTGACGATGATAATCTAGGATCATATCCATGTATTAATTTATGCAATCAATCATTCTTATTATATAACTTAGGGCAATTGAAGTACACACTAGCTGTGTATATTTCTGTCTCTTTCTCTTTTCCCTGAAATCTGGGTCCCCTTTCTCTCTCTCTTTGAGGGAGCTGTTCCCGATCCTTCTTGTACTCCTATTTTCCTTGTTAGTGTATAAAATTCTAAATGACATATAGGTCAAGAGCATTGTGCATGAGTATATATATCTACATTTTTATTGTAATTAGTATTTTTCTATACAATAACAATTAAATTTTGATAACTAAAAAATATAATTAAAATTTGATTATGTCTATGGAAAGCCTCAATAGCACCAACCCATTCATTTTGAATTGGAAATGATTAGAATTTCATCCTCCCATGGATCGTGTACTATTTGCATTCTTTATCTTCTAATTAAATCTTGTGGGCTCATTCAATACAATCCTAGGTGATTAATGTGGATAAAGACTTTCATGGTTCTTTTTAGTATAGTTTATATTTATGTTTATAAGTTATTTATGATAAATAATTTATGAGAGTAAATTATGAATCATAAATAATAATCTTGTGACACCACTAGACATAAAGAAGTAATATAAATTGTCACAATAATAATGAATAACTTCTAATCTATTTGTAGATTTTAAATTATATCAATTTATTTTAAATATAAATAAATACCATAAATTATATCAAACAACTACATATGTCATAACCTATTAGATAATTAATTCTATAATAAATACAAAAAAAACCTAAATGATATTTATTAATCTTAATTGCAAATTCATCCATTTCTCTTCTCCTAAGTTTTCAAAATAAAATTTTAGAAAATTTTTTAGGTTTAGCATGATAAAGGGAACAAAGATGAGGGTATTTAGGTAATTCTATTCGTTTTGTATATAGACGAGTTATTTCATCTGCATTTCCACGGCGAAGGCCACCCCCCAAAAAAAAAGTCGACTAACCGAGTCTTAACTGTACACTAACGGTCAAAGATCCCTTTACTTCGTTAGTTCGCTACGCACCACAGCATTTACATTAACGCCGTCATCAACCAGAGTTAAATGTGGACCCAGCACAGAGTCATCATTTCTCTGTCCGCTTTTTATTTTCTTTACTACAGCCTCTTTTGTCGTTTTCCGTGATCTCGGCTTTTCCATGATTTCGTGTGGAAGCACATGGATGACACGTGTTCCTTCAGACCCGTATCCCCACGCAATCCAGCGACTCAGACTCAAGATTCTAACGAGGAACGTTCATCGAACGGTTGTCCTTTCATTATTTTTGACGACCCCATTAGTTATATAGGGTCCATTCACACGTGCATAGGCCTATGTGGCTGTGTAATTGAAATAGAGCTGACCCCATCCTATAGAAGGAATAAACGAAGCAATATTTTAAAAGTGATAATAATTAACAGTGTCGGGAAAACCATATAATATTTAGGGAAAACTACTAATTCTTTTGTTTTATCCCCCGATATGTTTGTTGTTGCAAAAATACTCAGTGTGAATATAACCAATTTATCCACAAGAGTCCATTTATATTTTGAGATGACGTTATTGTGATAGTTGTGTGGTAAAATTGAAAAAGATAAATAAAAAATAATCGTATTAGAGTTGATTTTGGAATAATATCGATACATGATAAATTATTGAAAAATCATTTGAGATGGTATGATCATGTTCAATAGAGGTCGTTAGATGTTCTTGTATGAAATAATGATTTGATTTAGATTGAAGGGTCTAAAAAAATTATAGACACGTCTAAAATGATCCTAGGGGAGGTGATGAAAGACATGCATAGCTTAAGCCTTGTTTTAAACATGATATCGAACAGACTTGATTGGAGAACAAAAATCTATATAATAGAAGCCATTTAGTTGGAATAAAGCTTTGTTATTGTTGCCATTGAATTGACATTTTTACTTTTTCCTACTTCTCTCCCTTCTCTCATATCACTTTATCCACGATTGTCCAGAACCAACATATGATGGTTTCACAATAACCCATAATCCAAAAACCACTCGTCTCAAGGTTCAACGATTTGAATGTACATGTTTATCTATGCATGTGGTAATGAGAGACAATGGGCTAAAACACTATTTCCTCATCGATGCTATTCTTGTGTTTGTTCACTTAGTGCATCTCCAAGAACTCCCCAATGTGTTTGGGCCGTCGTGGAGAAGCTGACGATGAGTTGCAGAGTGGTAGAGTTACATTTGATTGTGTTGACTTAGAGCCAAATCGTTGGCTCTGTCCGTTAAGCTTAGGAAGATTGGATCAACATGACAGTATTTAAAACAAATAGCAGTGTTTCTCTAGCAACAATATACTCCGGCGATGGCAATAACTGATAACTTCTCGACCTTCCATTAATTGTATCGATGATTGTTTTTTCGTTCTTGCACCCACCAATTACCTGTTTCATCAGGAAATCTAAATATTATCTCCAAAATCCAATTGTGACTTGCAAGAGAGTACTTCTTATTTGTAAGATTCATCCATGTTCACCATCATTGGAATCAGAATTTACTGTATTTTTCTTTCTTTATTCTCTAAATTTTACTTGAATTTCGTTAATGTGATTAGGAGAGAGAGAAAGAGAGAGAGAGAGAGAGAGGAGGGAGGTGTCAGTTTGTCGGAGAGGGCGGGAGCAGGGTGTTGTCTTTGGAGAGTGTACATTCGACACTCATGAGAGCACTGGAGAGCGGCGAGAGGAACAGTTAGCAACACACTAGTCTTGTATGAGGTGGGGAAGAAGAAGTGGTCCAAGGAAGGAGAGAGAGGTGATAATGGGAGAGAGAAGAGAGAGGGAGATAAGAAGGAAGACCAAAAATATCAATTTAGAGGCAGATGAAATGTTATATGAAAGTGGACATTGTTTGGGTGTATTGGTAATACTCAAATCCCTTTTTGGGTATTTTTGGTATGACAAACATGGAGTGGGTAGATGGGTAGGAGTGGGTAGAAAGGAAAATCCAAAAATGAGTATTCAGGTGGTATTCCCTAATTTTTACAGAGTCTGACCTCGAAGTACTACTAATTTCAGAGACAACAAGTTGATGACATCTTTTTCCCATAAAGTATTTACAAATTAGATTTGTAAATTTCACCTTGCTAGTTTTACCAAAGTTTCATCGTTTATTAAATTTGATTCCCAGTTTTAATAAATAATAAAACAGATTTGTGATTAAAAAAAAAAAAGTAAATAATTTTTTCACAAAAAGATCACGAGATGGGTAGGCGGTGAAGATAGTACCAAAAAGAAGGGTGGGTGGTGAAGTTATTGTCCAAAGTGTTTTCGGGGTTGAAAGTGTTGAGTTTCAATCTCATAAGTTCGAGACTCTTAAGTAATATAAGGTACACAAGGTTACAAACTTAACCAGTGTGGGATTATTCCTAACACTCCTGCTCACATGGGCATAAATGGTCGACCCTTTTTTGGGTGATTGTAAGGAGGGAACCCAGGGGTACAATACTAAGTTTCCATCTCAAAAATTAGATTCTTAAGTACGTAAGGCATTCAAGATTCCAAACTTAACTAATGTGGGATCATTCCAACACTCTCCCCATGTGTTGTTCTCTTTGGGTGGTTGTACACATTACGTACACACGTGATCTTATTTTTTTTTTTTTGTGATCGTAAAGAGGGAACCTGTAGGAGCTTTGACACCATATTAAATTACCATATCAAAAGTTTAAACTTATAAATAGAAAAAATATATAAGGCACCCAAGGTTCTATATAACTAATGTAAGATTATTCCCCACATCTTCCCATTGTTGGTGTCAAGAAGCACAACCACATCTCTCTATTGTCTTACATTCTCCTCTGCTGGGGAGAGGTCAGCTATGGGAACAGTTTTCAAAAAGACTTTTGTAGATGACTATATAGAATCAATATGTTTTCATTGATTAAATCAAAGAAAACTTGACAATAATATGTTTTTTTTTTTTCTCCTTCCATATCATGAAATTTCCACCAAAACAAATCATATCCTATCAATGACATAAAATTCCAAACCGTAAAACAAGTTATTAATGAACTTCTTGTCTTAACATAATATGTAAATGATCCTTATGACTTTTCCATATTATCTTCAAATGGAGCAACATTTCTAACTCTACAATTAAAATATTAGTTTAGATAAGCAAATACTAGATGAGCAAACCTATTAAAATGTCCATTGTCCATGATAGTTTTTTGAGTAAAAAGAATTCGAAGTACACACCAGCTATGTGTACTTTTCTCTCTCTATCTCTCTCAACCTTAAAATCCAGATTCTTTACTCTTTCCTCCAATTGACTGGCTATCAGTTCTTCTTGCACTCTCATTTTCTTCGTTTACATATAATATTTTAATATACGTTATTTTTTTAAATGGACCAAATTGTATTATGAGTTAAAATATTTGTCTCATACAATTATAAATGCATGGAAAATAATAAGTATTTGTATGATCTACAATATCATGGTATCCAGTAGGCTATTATATAAGTCCTGAAAACACACTAGTAGCATTTTATTTTTATTTTTTGTATTGTGAGATTTTTCTATTAATTATGGAAAAAAAACTATATATTACTGTTTGTTTTAAAATGTTTTCCTTAATATTAGGGTAAGCCAAATAGTAGATAATATATAATTGTCAAAATATCTTAACTATAGGTCATATATATATATATATATATATATATATATATATATATATATATATATATATATATATATATATATATATATTAAAGGTCATATTATTCTATCAACACCTAACTTTTCATAACGATTTTGATTGAATGATCTACCAGACTTTTTATACTTATTTTTTTACATGATTTTATTAGAGAAAATATTTTCTTTTCAGTTCAACTGAAATTTTAAACCATTTTTTTTTGTGAGAGAAATTTTAAACCATTCATTGACACATTCAACGTATATAACCTCTTACATAACATTCTAACTCACTCAACAGTAACCATAATTCAATTGAAAATTACATAAAAACAAAAGAACAAAAGTTTTACATGGGAAAATCCTTGGAATTTCACAGATTTGTGTATCTCATTTTTATCATGTTAATTATTTAAATCAAGTTGCTATAAATAACATTGCAGAGGGGGCGGTCAGAGCAGCTTTTCTGGTGTATTTGAGAGTTGCTACAAATTAAATTGTAGAATTTTTGGCACTAATGGTAGGGACACATTATGCAATGGAACATGAATTTTTGGATATATGGATTGAAAGCGATTCGGCAACAGTTGTGTTGGGGTTGTAGAGAGAAGGGCTCAAGTGTCTTCAATTGGAAAGTGTTATCGTCATTTCTCATGAGTTGCTGATGGAGAATCATGTATGGATTTAGTGAAATAAATTGTGTGGCAGACTCTCTCTCAAGAGTTGCAGCTAGAACTCACATTTCAAACTTGTGGAACTCTTGTCTTGTACTTGTCAGTAGTAATGTCATGCAGACTCCCAATAGTGCCCAAGGAATCGTTTTGGTTGATGGAATGATCATCATCTGCTGATGGTATTATTGAAGGTGGATGATTGATCTTCCCCTTGCTTCGTGAGCATTCTATATTTTTTCATTCATTTTATTTAATATATTTACTCTGATTCTTAACAATAAAAAATTAATTAAATCAAGTTCACAAATTTCGCCATGAGATTAAGCAGAAGATCGGATAAGAGAAGGAGGTAAGAGGGAGGAACACGAGGAATATTTGTTTATTTTCATTTTTGAAAAGAAAGAGTAGATAAACCTCATCTCTTGGGGCATGGAACCTCACATTTTTTTTCTTAGAAAGTTTTTTAGGGATGAAATCATAAATGACCTGTCGGCCCTTGTATGTTCAATGCGGATAATAGCTCCCAATAATTTCTAGATCCTAATTTAATCCCTTTGAAAACTCGAGACGAAGATATTCTTTTTCACCATTTTTTTTGTTAAAAATATTTCTTTTCACCATGGGTAAATAAAAACTTGATCTTGTTTTTATTACCATTTTGGTTTTATAAAAAGTTTTTCTTTCACTTAGAGATTACCAATGAAAGGTGAAGGAAAACTTATTTTTTCTCGTCTCAGTCAAGATTCAAGAAAAATTGTCCTAAAGAAGACGAAGGAATAAGATCATAAATAATCTGTTTAGAACAGTTGATCCTAATCTATACTTTCGAAAATGTGAAGATATTCCTCCTCACCGTGGTGAAGAAAAACTGAATCTTATCCTAATTTTTTTTTTCCTGCAATTTTGGCTTCTTCAAGGGTAATTATGTAAAAGCGCACAATCATACTGGTTTGTCAGAAGCCCAAATTGTCTGTTATTGAAGCTGGAGCCTGATTTGTTAGGAGGTTAAATTTGTGAGCACAATTTTATAAAATTTTCCAATTTTTAATAATACGGCCAATTTTTATATTAAAAAACTGCATTTTTTATTTTCAAATTAATTATTGAAGTGGGTATGCCACCTCACGAATTACGAAAAATTCCAAGGGAATTAAAAATGAATTTATATTCTTTTACAAGTATTTATATATTTACTTTTGTTGTGATTTCAAGGAAGTGGGTGGGGCATTAATATATGTACCAGATGTACAAATGGGTAATTGAAATTAAAATAATTTATTGAAACATCTCAAGGACCGTCAGATTGAATCAGATGACTTCCTAGGTCCTGGAACTTATTCTAATCCGACGGTTTTAGAAACGCATACGCATGTAAGGACGAGTTCACTGAGAGACGGCTGAGTATTAAAATAATAGATTAGTGGTCCCTGCGTGATATGGTACGAGCGCTGTCACATCAATACGATACATATTTTCGGTGATCGGATTCTTTCTGCTGTTAGAGATTTTGAGAGTGAGATCCTTAATTCAATGAATCTGAGAAAGTGGTGCCCTCATACACGTGGCAAATGGACACCCATGCAGAGGGGAATCGTAATAGTTTGTCGATTGGGGGGTCGACTCGGATGAAGGGCTCGGATACCTCTGAGTGCTAGGTGGCGGCCATCCATCCAGGCCGCCCAGTCTCCCGCCCAAACCCAGGCGGAAGACGATTTCTGTTCCTTGAGTACAGGCCTGATGGGTCCTACTACTAAGACCGTTAATGTCAGACTCGAGCGGGTGATTTTAAACCGTTCGATCATTCAAGAGGGAGACCCATTGTATCCTAGACCACTTAAAAAGTGCAACTTGTGTTGGGCTCCACTAGAATCTGACCCACCCAATCCCAAATTATTATCAATTATTAATGGGGCTGATGATATTTTGGTTCGAGTTGGGTTCTGGCTAAACCAAACATTGTCCGGTTCAATCTGTCAGTCAATACTGTTTTGCAGAAAGAAATTCAAAATTGGCATTGGTTTCCGGCACTAATTGGTGATCGAAGTTTATGGGCTATATTTCTATATCTTCTACATTACAACTTCATTAATGCTTGTATTTTATGGATATTTTGTTATATAATCTTCTAATCATGTGTTAACTTTTAATCTAATCTTTTTTTTTTGGGGTACAGAAAACCCACTACAGGGCAAGCTTTATTCAACCTTTAATCCAATCTAACATCAACATGTGTCCGTTATTCTTTTGAATAATACTTTTTCTTAAAAAAAAAAAAAAAAAAGGAAAAAAGAAAAAGCAAAATGAGGGAGAGAGGAGAGATAAGCAGCCTTATACATGATGCACCATTGTGGAACACAAATATTGACATGTCATAAAATCATTCTCAACTTTTGTGGATTAAATTTTTTTATGACAATTTAAGTAAGTATTACAGAATGAATACAATTGAAATGACAAATCATATACGAAGGTTTATAGCGGTTCATTTGGAAAGAATTTCCTCCATGAGCTAGTCCACTTGTTCTTAATCTAAACTTGAATTCCAATAATCTCTCTTTCAATAGGTTGAGAAATAAATTCTGAGACAATCTTTTTGGTAAAGAATAACCTTGTTCAAGGTCAGAGAAACATATAAAATCTTTTAAATAAGAGGATCCTTGTAAAGAAATTGAAAAATATAAAATTTACCTAGGCAAGCAATGTGTAATGATGAAGATGATATGGAAATGATGCTTTTACACAATAAAGTTTTCTCTTAAAAATTTGAGTTTTGAGAGAAGTGATGGAACACTTAGAGAAGTTGAGCTTTGAAGATTGACTTGAATTTCTTTATCTTTTTTATGTTGAATTATTAATTGCTTCTTGTCATATAAGCTCAAGAATATGTTCTTAATATATGTGAATAATATTACATTTTTCTTTACAAGAGAGTCCTTAAATAGACTCAAGAATGGCCAAGTGATTGGCTAACATAAATTCCAACGGATCTATTTTCAACCTTTATCGATTGCCTGCTTAGTTTATCTTGTCGACTTGTAGAATATGTTTGTTGTAATATATCTACTAAAGAGTCATTGAACATGCTTAAGTCCAACTGATCAATCACCGGTTGATCAATTAGGACTAACTGATGCTAGAGAGTTTTACTTAAAATTAAGAACACTTGGGTGGATTGGCCTGTAACATGACTTTCAGATTTGGTCAATCGGTTCATCATGCGGTTAGCCAGTGTCTGACTGATTCCTTTCAATGGGATTTTTCAAGTCCTTTTCCTTGGCCTTGAGCTATTCTAGAACCCTTTTTTTTTTTTAATCATTTAGGTGATTGTTTGATTCATCATAGGGTCTTACTAAGATGCAATGTAAAGCATGATTCCAATATGATTTGTGCAAGTGTACTAACCTGTTCATAGTCTTCATCTTCATTCTTGCTTTGATCTTCAAACTTAAGTATTGACTACTCAAGAAACTTGGTCATAATTTGATTTGGTCTTCATTTTCATTTCTTCAATCTTATCAATGTTTTGACTTTGTCTTCAATGTTCATTTCTTTGATCAATGCTTTGACTTTGTATGATTGAAGTGAGCTTTTACTTGAGATCACCTTACTTTATTTGTTTGTTATGACTTCATGGTTGAAACCATGTGAACTTCGGCTTGAGATCACTCTATAGTAGATGCTATTACATCTTCAATTATTCATCGTCATCAAAATCAATTTAGGGATGCAGTTTTCTCAATAGTAATCTAATGGTCAAAATGATCAAATCATAACCCCACAAAAACAACTGACACTACTAGAATGGCTTTCATCACTGTCAATGCTAAAACCATCCAAAAAGGACCGGAAACAAAAATAAAGGGCAAGATCTAATTGCCTGGCTTATTTTCGACTTAAGATCAGTTATTATTATAACAATTGGATAGAAGGAAATTCTTTAATTATGCCACATGTTGAATTTGATAAAGTACTTCAATCCTATGCCTAAGGTTTTTATTTAGAGTTCCTATTCTCTAAAAAAAAAGAGGGGGGGAGAGCGGGGGGGGGGGGAGGGGTGTGTTCAATCAAATTTTAGAGGTCAATCCGCTTCATGTAAAGCCATGAAATCCATACTCCCAAACACAGACAACTCAATGAGATGCGATTTTGTTACTAATCCTACCTTAGGGTTCCTTGAAGGTTGAACTATGGAAGTTTATGGTCTGACCATATTGCTTGGTCCGACCAGATTCCATAAACCAGGCCCAACAAAAAAGATTAGTTGCTGTCTAGTTAGAACTTGAAAGTGGAAATTTCTGCCTTTGTTAGCTATTTTGTCTGTTTATCCTCCATCAAGTGTTCTGAATTGTTGTGCCATTGGAGAAAGCATTCTGTTTCACAACCTAAGGCAAGGTGACAAGGTCGAGTATGGAATCTCTGGATCAAGGTTTTGACAATCCCCTCAAATCCAAAGTCCATTTGTATATTTATTTGTATATTTTATTTTTTAATCTCATTATTTCGTTCCAAAACCAACCCATTTGCATACATTATGATGTTTTGTCTTCTGACATTAAAAGTTGATTCTCCATTATTTTGTATTACTGTATACATTATTAATTATTGCAAAAGCTTATGTCTGTATGTGATCAGACTATCCGAGTTCAGAGCACCTTGCTCTCCACTGGTAGTTCTTCCCCCTCCCCCATCTCTTTTTGGTTCTCAGTTTTCGTGGTTGGGCGAATACTTTATGATGAATGAACATAGAATCACACACTAATGACTACTCTTGGTTGCCAACTGACATGAAACCATTTTTATTTTGGTTTTTATATGGTCACTTGATCTTTATGGTGCTCTCATCTTGGGTGTTGAGTCATGTAATGGAAACGTGACTAAATGAGAAATATTTAATTGTGTTATTCATTTAATCTTTAAGTATGTCATTAACTCTTTTTTTTTTTTTTTGAGAAAAGAATGCCCATTTAAGTGCATCAATGGAATTTTCACATTGGCTCCGATTGTTGACATAAAATTTTATGTGTAACACAGTCATTTTTTTTTTTTAATGTTTATTTCCAAGAGGTAAAATATACTGATTTGTAATGGGAGAAGAAACTTTGTCTTTCTTTTATCTATTGAAAACAAACATTTAAAAAATCTTAAATATAAAATGTTACATCCCTAAAATTTTACATCATAGCAAACAAAACCATTGTAATGAGTCAAGTAGGTGAATTCAAATTATTGGATAGGAAAAGAGCATCATATGATAGTAACATGTCAAATTTGGGGCCTTAACTAAATCTATTATTCATCATGTATGGTAATTTTTCCTTAGTACCCTCATAAGTATAATAAGATTATTTTAAATGCCTGTTTGATAAAACTTCAACTTCTGGATTCTACGGATTCTGGCTCCTAGGGAGCCATTTTGGAGTAGAAGCACGTTTGATAAGTCTGATTGGATTTCAACTCCTACAAAATGAACCGGATTCAGAATGATTCTAGAATCCAAAATTTTGGTGTCATAAATACTTTATCCAAGCTGTTGGATCAACTTTTTGGGAGAAAGAAAAGAATTGACTCTCACATGACTCTCACTTGACTACCACCACCACCACCATCACCACAACCACCACCAAGGCCACCACCAAGGCCACCACCCACCACCCACTTCCACCATCGCCACCACCACCACCACCCCTACTGCCACCACCACCACTGCCACTGCCGCCGCTGCATGCACCACCACCGCCACCACTACTGCCATCACCACCATCACCACCACCCACCACCGCCACCACCACCACCACCACCACCACCACCACCACCACCACCATCGCCGTTGCCACCTCTGCCACAACCACCAACACCACCACCACCACCACCACCGCCGCCACCACCACCCCCCACCACCACCACCTACCACCACTACTACAATTGTTTTTCTAAACTTCGATTGGGGGGATAGTGTGTTATTAAACATGTTTCTAATCCAAAGATGTTTTAGAATCCATTTCAGAATTGCGTTATTAAACAAGTTTCTACTCCAAAATAATCTTAGAGGAGCCTGGAGTAGAAACCAAATTTGAACCAGTATCCAAAATCCAGAAGCAGAAGTTTTATCAAACGGGCCCTAAATGTTGCCTTTATTTCTTGAACTAAGAGATCTATGAATCAGGATCTGAATTCCTAATGCATATGGACATTCAAATGATCCAATGAGGGCAAAAACTTATGGAATATTTGGAACCTTTCTTTCTGAGCAGAAAGAGTTGTTTCCAAATAATATTCGATTTAGTATTTTTTTGACCCACAACAATCTCACTGGATTCAAACTTGGAAAATAAATCATATTATTAGTGGGGCTTAACATCTCACTGAAATTGGAGCACCAGTTCATCTACAAAGTGGTAGCTATCTAATTAAACTATTGATTGCAAAATTTGGTGCGATCTCGATGGACTTGTGCCCCTTCCTGTCATTTTCCTTTTTAATTTTTTTTTATTTTCTTTCATTTTCTAATTTTAATTAATATGTGAATCATTTTTAATCTTTATTATTATTATTTTTTTTGGTAAAAATTTGTAATCTTTATTAACTAACCCATTATGTTAAGATTGAGATTCCATGAAGATCAAGGGTGGCTTAGGTGTTTATTGCCATGTTAAATTGATAAAAGTTTTCTATCTAGATAGAATTAGTAAGACAAATCAAAGTTCTAAATCCAGGTATCTGTCATATCTTGAATCGATCCAGATTGGATCAAATTGATGTACAGATCCAATACGAAGTTGATAGGTGACCAATACCCTAGATAATAATATCGAATCAGGGATCAATCAAGTCCATAACTGATACGAATTGACCAGATAAGTCTATCCAATATCGATACCTTGAACCATGAGACAGAAGCTTTATTTGAACCAGACGGAGAAATTGTATAAATAGAAGTGTATAAAACTTCCTACACCAACCACACATCAAATTTCCTCTTCTATTGTATGGCCACATGCAGACTTTTAGTCTTATTTTTTTTTTCTTCTTTTCTGCCAACCTTAGTGGGAGTGTGGGACTGAGTAACATCCCCACGAAATTTTCACCAAAGGAAAAACAAAAAAAAAACAAAAAAGCTCTCCCCAATTAAAGCAGTCTCTAAAGTATATTATACATGGTAATCATAGCATAGCGATTAAGAAAAACAATCTAATATGTATATAATTAAAGTTCTAAAACTCTCTTTCTCTCCCTATATAAAGAAACATCTAAGGGTTCTTTTTTTTTTTTTTTTTTTTTTTTTTTGGGGTGTTAGCCTGCATTCCGCCTGCATTCCCTTTCCGTGTGTACCTTGTAATGGCATATGAGCATTGTGTATGGGGACCATGGATAGGAACACCAAACGTTTAGAAACGCAGAGTATGAGGCACATGTCCTAGCTACACAACATAAAAGTTTGATTGGGCTGAGTCGCTGACCACCGATTTAGAGAAAACTCATTTAATCATTGTAATCGCAAAGACTCTTTCCTCTATGGAGTTCTTCACGTATGGGGCGCTGGTTTGGCCATAAAATAATCAAATATAGCAGTTTGTTACTTAAAAATGAAGTGCCCCCAAAACTCCAAAATTAGGAGTATTTTGTCATCTTCTGCATATTTGCAAGATTGAAACTGTTATATTGACATAATTCATTTAATAAAAAAATGTAGAGGTTTCCCAAGCTATCAGAATGGAGAATTTTTCATGCCATACCAATAAGGCATGAGATTAATTAATTTAGTCAATAAAAAATCCACATGATCAGGAGAAAAGAAAATATAACGAAGGACCACATAGTCAAGGTGTGAAAAGATCCCACATTATAGACGTGGGATGTTTCCAGAGAGAGAGAGAGAGAGAGAAGAGAGAGAGAGAGAGAGAGATGGCATTTAGGTTGCCGGATCAAATATAATATTTGGTTTAGAATTGCAATCGTAATCAGCTAAGAATTCAGTGCTTTAACACTAAATAAATTTAATAAACGGAAGACGACTTTAGTGGTGGAGTCATATGAAAGTGACATAGTGAACTTAGGAATCTTACGTTAGAGTAATAGAGTTAGACAGCTTAGGTAGCGACCGAGAATGGCTCCATATGTTTTGCGACATAAGACTTTATTTGTACGTAACTAGCAAAATTGTAGCAAAAGAATGCCTTTACTTTTGGGTATCTCCCTTTTCTAAGTTGGAAGGATCCTATACTTAAATGAATGGCGATTATTAATGGAGGATTTTCTATGCAACTTGGTCTGTAATCTTGTCGAGATGCCATTACATTAATACAAATAATACCCTATATTGATGGACGGACGGTTTGAAGTTTGAACTACCAAATTATTCCTCTTCAGATTGCTGAAACAAGAGGGATTAATTTTTCAGAAGTTTAGGCCTCTTAAGGGAATCTACTCCTTGTTACCAACTACCAAAAAAGAAATAAACAAATAGGGAGGAGGAAGATCTACAAACTAGCGGGCTATATATTGGACTCTTATATGTTAACGGAAAAATGGGAGTATAAGAAGAATCGGTAATCGGTCACTTGGAGAATAGAGAGAGAGAGAAAAGAACAAAAAGGGGTCCAGAGAGAGAGAGAGAGAGAGGTAAATGCCAGCAGCATGTACTTCTTTTTCCCAAACAAAATATAGAAAATATAGCTCGCTTTCAAGGCCTTTCATGATGGTGTTGTGCCATGTTCTGTTATCAATCATCAAGTTCACCACCATATGAAATGGGGAATGAATTACAGTAGTCGGAAGCTCAAATAACACAATATCCTACGAAAAACAACTACAATTTCTTTTCTTTTGAGGACGACTTAACCAACTATATATTAAATATTTCATGAAAAAAAATTTAATGGAAAAAAAAAAAGCTACACATTTAATATCCTAAAATTTGTGCAGTAAATAATGTTTAAGGTACTCCACAGCATGTCAAGGTGTACACCTAAGTTCAAGACTAATCTTCATCAAGCTAGTTAGGCATTGGTAATTGGGCCGGACAAGAGGGAAAGCAAGCCCAGCCCATGTCCAACCTGACCCAAACCCAAATCCAAACCCCACCCAACCCAACCAAAATTAGTTAAGCAGAGGCCAAATCCTTTTTTTTTCCCCAAATAATTTTTTTGGGTAAGTACATATTTTATTGAATCCAGAACACAGAACACATGGAAGCAAGACCTGTTAGACTTATTCTATTCATAGGGTCTCATCCCAAACCCTAATCTCCATTCAGATATCTAGAACACAATGTAATCAATAATAGTAGAGACATACTTGAGAGTAGAAGATTGATTTTCGCCGTTAATCTCCAAGAATGATGTTGGAGCTTTGATCACAGTCTTCCACAGTCTGTAGAGGTTCCACGTCTTTCTCACTGCTCATGGGTACAGAGAGAAGAAAACAACTATGGCTGTGGGGACTCATGACCTATTATATATAATACTATCACAAAACCCTAATTAGTCCCATATTGTAATAAGGATTGTCTACCTTTTTATCTTGTGACGAACCAGACCGAACCGGTTTAACCTAGTGATACAGACTCTCACTGATCAATGGGCCCAGTAATTAATCAAGCCCATACATAAATATTCTAACAAGACCATCATAAGATGGGAGCCAAAACAAAAACATGCGGAGCAATGCCCAACACAGGTCGATCCAACAAGACCAAGCCCAAACAAGAGCTATCCAAATAGCACACCAACTCACCAAAGAATGGAAAACCCCATTAACACTAAAAGGGACATAGCCCCAATTTGAAACAAGCCAATGATACCAAGCCCCAATTTGAAACAAGCCAATGATACCACACAACAATTGGGGTGGGGTTGGGCTTAAGATGATGTACTTAGAAAGTCCTGCTCAGTATGATGGGTAGAAACAATAAACCATGCTAGGTTTTCACGTCCTTTAACTGTATTATTGTTTTAACTTCGTTATATTTGAAATAGTAGATGATTTTATGTGAGAAAAAAAATGGTTTGACTACCTAATAAGGGTGCAGTGAGGGAGATGAGAAGCATGGAGGGAGCACAAAGGTGGCAGTGGAGCTTCCAATTCTTCTTCTCATCATTTTATATATATATATATATATATATATATATATATATATATATGTTCAAGACATTATGTCTATGGGTATTGAGAAGGATGCTGATTTGGGCAAAATCTGCAAACCCAAGTACCATGATCTGGTACAAGTTTAGGGGAAAAAAAAGTATGGATTCATCAGCTAAGATGCTGGGGAAATGAAATTTATCAACTAGAATCACTGAATGGTTCACATTCCAGTTTCAAGTGTATCTCCTCTGGGAATGAGAAAATCTCTGCTAAAACTAAGTGTAGTACGTACAAAAAAATATGACAAAGGGTGTTCCTTTGATTCTATTCCATACCTGATGATATATAATTGGAACAACAGAAACTAGTCTTGGAAATAATATCATCTTGCTGTGATAGAAGCATAGAATGACATCTTTCACTCAATTCCAATAAGCAATCCTGTAACAGAAAATTAACAAGCACTGTAAGCTGACTGCTTAAACCATGTAAAAACTAAGAGCCCATAGAGAATAATAGAGTATTAAAAACAAAATTCAATATCAGACAACTGAAGTTTCATTTTAATCTTATACAATTTTTAACTATATTTATTCCAACATCATCATCTTTGTCGCCTTCTTCTATCATCCTCCTCCTCTCTCTCCCCCCTAGTTTTTCTAAATTTGGAACCTGCAGTATTTTCATTTTTCAACATCAGGTAACTGCTTACGGTACAAGCAAGAGGCTTTCTCAGATCATTCAGATATGTTGTCGGCCCTTCAGAAAATTATGCAGCCACATTTTGAAGATTAGAAGACAATTATCCTGGAAAAACTTAAGAGAGTAAAGGGTCAAGTATTCTAATAAGTTTTTTCCTTCATGCCTCGCCCACTTATACCTATTCCATCACCCAACTACCATGACAGTGCATATCAAATATGCCTTTACTGGGATAATAAAAATTGCAGAATTACACCACCTTGGAAATGATGATCATGTTTTCGTTTCTATGGAAATGTTTTCTCATAATGCAGATAACAAGAGCAGTCCACAAGCCAATCATCTTCACAAAATTCTACTCAAATAGTATTTTTTTGCCTTTAAAGAAACCAAAATAAAGAAAACATTATGCTCAGTTCTTTTTGAATGCAATAAGAAACTATGCATGCAAATGCACCTGTTTCACAAGAATACAGTAGCCAATTGGTGCAAAATCAGTGTATTTTAACTGAATGAGCTGTCAAGTCTTGCTCAAAAAGTTGGTCATAGCCATGGTTGTCAAGGCGTCAAGGCGAACCAAGGCGTTAGAGGCCTGATGGATGTCCAAGGCGACCAAGGCGCCCGCCTAGGCGACCAAGGCGCCCGCCTAGGCGACCAAGGGGGCCTATTTTCCAAGGCACCACCAAGCCGTCTGGACACCTAGACGACAAATTGTTTCATTTTTATGGAAATGTTTTCTCATGGCAGATAAATAACTACGGGGGTTAGGATCACCTATTCAGTTTGAAATAGGGGGGAAGAGAATAATATCTGCGAATCTCAGTAATTAAATTTGACATCCTACAGGCTACAGGAGATAACGTAGGGTAAAATTGCAATAAATCTTGAAATGCATGGAAAAGAATAGTTCAATATAATGTCTACAAGGACTCCAAGGTCATAATATTGTCCGTAAAGCATAACTTTATATTTTAAAAGAGTGTAAGGAATAATGGAAAATAGAAACGCTTACAGATTTTAATGAATCTATCTGTTGTTGAGAATTTCCAAAACAGTGTAGGCAGCTTTTTGGAAACTCTCCTTCTCTTGCTCTAAGACTTTTTTCTTCTCCATTGCAGACTCTTTGCACTTCTCTATCTCTTCCACGATTCCAGATGAGGTTTGATCTACTTCTCTGGCAGAGTTCATTGAGGATAAGTAGGAAAGATAAAGCAAAACATCTAGGAGTTTGTTTGCATTAGCAATAAAAGGGGTTTGGGAATTTCTCTATTCTGAAGAATCTTTTTTCTGAAACAACTGGCTTGTGATTAATCCCATTCGGTGCCATTTAGCTGACAAAAGTGTATTGTTGGAGGCCAAAATAGAAAAGAAGCTCACTGTATCATTTTAAGGATGTTCCCCATTGCTGCTTGCAGCTGTTGTGAGACATCTGCATTTATTGAAAGAAGGAAGTTCTGTTAAGAGGAAAAGGAGCTTGGACTAGGTGCTGGCGACAAGAAACACAAAATAGCAACAGCCGGACCCTTCATTGAATAGAAATAATAGCATTCAGTTCTACACAATTTTCAGGAGATAATGGTTCTTGTTACCAATCATGGGAAAACACAAAGAAGGCAAACAAACACAGACACATATAGTTATGCTCGCACTTACATACTCACACTGTCACTCACACCCGTACCTACATACTCTTGCGAAACTCCAAAACTTTGGAGTCAGCACAATCCTTCCTTCCATTACATCCTCCAGCTCCACTCATCAATCTGGCAACTAAGGTCTCAGTACACAACCTATAAAAGATGGTTCGAGGACTTGCTCATAATTGGTTTTCACTTTCTAATGGACAGATTGCGTAAGTGTGGATAGTTGTACTGTGAGTGACTACAATTTCCAGATATTTAGAGATCAATCCGTCAGATGATATGTAAATTGTGGATGCTGTCTATGACTCTATGAGCTTCTGTTCTTAAACAGTATACATATATTGGCTCAATACATTAGAGAAAGCTTTTCCCCTTGTACATGGGTTTTATATAGATATTAAGACAAGTTCCTTATGTTGTTAAAGGTTTTTTTGTTTTTCTTTTAATAAATATATTGTGACAAAAAAAGGCATAATAAATTTACATGATTTATATTTGGCACCTAGAAGCTTTCTGAAGTAAAATGTCAGAGGTCCACACTTGTTAATTGATCATTTATGTAAAGAAGATTGGGGGCGGGGGAAGGAAAAAAGAGAAAAAAGAAATCTGAAATCTGAAATCTACAATTTTCACCAAGAATCCATGCGTGTCAAAAATCAGAAATATATTTGACACGGATACATAATCCATTTACAAGAGGCCGAAAGAAGTATATGCAACAGTGTGTGTGGCTGATCCAAAATATCTGGATAATGCTTAGCTCAGTTGAGCTGAGGTAACCAATAAAAAGCTACAACCTTCGGTAAACTGAATCAATCAAAGCTACTAGATCACATGATCAAAATGAGTTTGAATTGCAATCAGGGAGAAGTGCATCAACTCTGAGTTCAAGGTTGAAACTAAAAGGAAAACCTCATCATGACACACACATACACAGTGCAAACTTATCATGACACACACACACACACACACACACACACACACACACACACACACACACACACACACTTAACATTAGCCACAGGTGTGGAGAAAATGAAATTAAGCACACTCGGATGGGAACTTGAAACTTGAAAATTCCATCAGAGCAACGAAGTCAGAGTGGCAAATTAGTTTTACTATAATCAAATTCTTATGAAATAAAATAATCTTCAGAACTGGATTTAAAACCAAAATTACGAAATAAATCCTACAACGCTCAAGGTATTTGGAAGCTTAGGACAAGTGTTCAAATTATCAGTAAAGAATTACTAAATTCTATTTTCATTTCAAAGTTAGAGCGATACGAAGAAAATTTTGAGGAAGAAAACAATAGATCTTCAAGTATTTGCCAGGAACAGGAGACTTTCTCACACCTGTCTTGAAACAATAAATGTAATCCAGATTGCATAGAAAATCGAACATTCACATAAGATCAAAGCTTCTTCCTTAGATTTCTCAAAAATTTCGAGTAGCTTACAATATCATTTCATGTCTTCCAGAGCACGGATCGGAATACCTAATTTCCAACACACAACAACAAATATCTACTAAAATCGCTCGGATCTTTACGTTAATTTTCTTTTTTCCTCGCGGAAAAGCAGATCCATTAGTTATCTTACCGGAGGAGCACCGATCAACCTATATTTTAAAGGTGAATCGGATAAAAACAAACTGAAAAAGAGGGAGACAATAAAGTAAAGAAGTAAAATTCACAAGAAATCCTAACGAAGTTTCTGAAAGAACACGCCGTACCACAGATGAGATTTGAAAGCTGGGAATCAGACTCCGAAGGAGGAAGAGCAGAAATCTCTGAAGGAGACGAAGCTGCTACAACAATCGCTTTTGAAGGTTCCATTTCAGTCGCCAACTGAACAGACTGAGAAGAATGGAAGGGTGAGTGAGATCGAACTCGGTCTCGTTAGTTACTGCTATTTATATTTGGGATTTCGGAGGGAACGATCGTTATGAGTGTCAGACGGATTAACTCGTCACTTTCCCGCCAAGGACACGCGGCACCTTTTTGGATACTGGGGCCGGGCTGTTGACCCGATGGAGCCGGAGCGGATCCAACCATCCGTAAATCCATATTTCACCTGTCCTAACAATTTTTGGGAAAGATAAAGTTTTGGAAAAAGTAACCCACGTCAGAGGGCCATATAAATTCCCTGGTCGGACCACGTAGAAAGAACCAATAGTAAATCTGACCGTTGCATATATAGGAGATGGTCTGGATAAACCACATGTTAAATTCAGACCCAAATTCAATTATTTTACCTACATATATGATGCCACAACCCATGTAGGTTCATGCATCCCCTTGTAAGTAGTTCTTTGGATCATGTCATGTTTCTAGATTTTGTTTTTGCTGTTTGTGGTCCACTTTGACAATGTGATTTTGAGAAATTCATTAGATTTTTCTTTTTCCTGTTATTTAGTATTTTTTAAAAGTTTTGAGGCTAGTTTCCCTTGTAGGCCTTTAAGAATAGAATCATTTTTTAGGTTTTGTTTGGTTGCAAAGGGAATTAAAGGGAAAGGAAATGAAAATTGCTCTCTTTAAATAGAAACTTTTATAATTGTAACATAACATGATTGTAAAAATTACCTAAACTTCTTAACATATTTAGTATTGACTTATAAGATGTCACATTTATTTCTTTTTCAAGGATTCAAATTGTCTCATCCCTGTACTTTTGGGAGGAGGGAGACGCTCCCGTCAGATGGCCGACACATGGTTCTTGGGAAAATCCAAGCCCCACGTCCGAGCCAACACCCAGCCGACAAGCTGAGCTGACAGAGGGTGTTGGCTTGGACGTGAGATTCAGATTTTCCCAAGAACCACGTGTTAGCCATCCGATAGAGGCGTCTCCCTCCTCCCAAAAGTATAGGGAGGAGATGATTTGGATCCCTTTCAAATAGAAAAGATTTAGATCCAAAGTGAAATGTAAATTAATAATTAAATATGAAATAATTTGAATTAATTACATAGTAATGTGATAACATGTATTGTAATCATTACAAAAATTTTCATTTAAAGTTTAAAATTTTCACTTTCCTTCTCTTCAATTCCCCTTGCAACCAAACAAAACCTTGAGGTTTCTCCTTCCCTGGCTCTTTTTTTTCTTTTTTTTGTGTATCTATTCTATATTTATCTTTTTTTCCCCCCTTTAATACAAGGTTTCCTTTTCCAAGAGGAAAAAAAAAATTCTAGAGTTTTCAATGATCAGTTCTGCAACATGATTAGCTTCGTTTGAACTGAAACTTGACATATGCACAATAGTCAATTCATCCTCAAAATATCAATTCAATCCAATTATCAGACCAAAAAGACTTCTCCGTAAGGCTTTTTACATCCTAAGCAAAGATTTTAAATTTATTAAAGGAGAAGGTTTTTTGAGTAGCGCTGTTGCCTCCACCCACCAATAGAAGTTGGCAACAGCAGATGATTCCGTAGGGGGCAGGGAAGGAAGAGTGTCTGATGATAGAAGAGATAGAGAGTGGGGTGATAGCGTAGCTCCAATAAAGAATTTTTTTCCATTTATATTTTCTCAATTTTTTTAATAAATAAAAGAGTCTTTAAACTTAGTCCTTCCTCCTCTGGCCCCAAATATCTCTCGTATGAAACGACACCATGTCCCTTGCCAGTTATTTTGCAAGGATCTTCCTGTCTGTAACATAAGTTTGTTTTTTAGAGTTTTCTGCAACCCTCTCCTGTAATGTAAATGAAAACCCAGTTCCATAATTGACCATTACTCCAGCACCCTTCTATTTTGGGTGGAAATAAAACTTTCATCAAGTAATCTAGCAGGAAGTGGTACAAAAAATCAGAAATCCGAAGCTACCAGACACTGATCATGCCAGACAATCCAAGAACATCAAGTACCTGCTTATTTGTCCAATGTGCTATAAAAGCCACACACTGAGCCACCTCACTATATTATAGAACAGTTAAACTATACAGTACATGACAGTACAGAGCTGAAAGAATTTTTGAACCTTGATAACAAAGGAAAAATAACACCCAGAAGAAGTCCCTCAAGTCATCATTACCATTGAATTTGCTTTGCATCAAATTCGACCAGAAGCTTCTTGATCTTCGAGTGACCTACTTTCTCATCCATCCGGCTTGTTGAAGTTTCAATAGAGCCCAAGCTTTTCCTCTTTTGGATTTTCTTGCACTGAATATCCTTAATCAGCTTAGCTCTGTATGTCAGGCATTCAGTATATCTGGAGAGAAGCTAATTGATCCAGTGATGTTCTTCTCTGTACTCAAATTTTATGACATGCGTTGTATAATGAATGTAGAAGAGCATCAGGTTTTGCTAACACGATCGAACACCCAACATTTTCCCAACCCAAAATTTTGAAACCAGGTTTAGAATTAACCACCCTAACTCTTTCAATAGGAGCAAGTTTGCAGGCCCTTTGGGTTGAAAAAGGGAAAAAAGTCGAGGTCATGTTGCATCAGGTTTGGCTGATTGAACTTAGTTGAAAAAGTCTCAATCCCAAAGCTGATTCAAATTTAGAATAAAATACAATTGGCCAATCCAAAAAAAAAAAAAAAAAAAAAATCCCGCTCTTCTGAATGTATCACCCCTCCAGGGATCCAAGTGCTCACAGAAGCCAAAACATGACCCCCACTAGAGCCATACCTAACAAGTAACAACCCAAGTAGTCACCCATTTAGTCCCAATGAACCACCCATCTGCTCTTAACATTATCATTCTCTTGCCAACACTTGATGAGATCAACCCCATGACTGCATCACCTTTGAAATTCCACACACCATTATCGTCATCTGTCCTAGACCCCATTGGCATTGTGTCCCCCAGGCACCAAACCATCACATATGTTCCATCCGATTGAAGATACTCAGGCATGTAAAAATACGCCCATGCAATCTCCTTGTTCGTTTTACAGTGCATCTGCTTGGACCACAGCTTACACTTACCCTCACCTAAAAGAAACCGAAGGAATTTTTTATGCATTAACCTGACTTTCTCCCCCACATTTTGCTGTGTTAATAGAGTTCTCAATGCGCTGCAACAAAATATGCGAACACAATAACATCTAAGGCATATCATCTTCAGTTACTGACCAGCTTTGCTTCAAAATTTGCTCATCATACATCGTAAACTCTCTCACATCTTTGCATGTTACATGCATTGAGCCAACCACTGCTTGCACATATCAAGCACAGGGAGTGCATTTGCATGTAATGCCTGCAAAAACATAGTAAAATTAGCAAGAAATTAATATCAGAGCACTTACTGGATAATACTAACCTCTTTTATTTTATTTATTTTTGATAAGCTTGTATTTTTTTAATTCTAATGAAACTAACGTGTTAGTCTATGATACAACTGCAAATGCTAAGGTTGTGGCAAGCACTAAGGTTGCAGCAATGTACCAAGTGCAAAGTTATAAAGCAAACTAAATTATAAAACTTGAGCGTCTAGGACTAAAACAAAAATTTTTTAAAACTGAAAAATTTCTGATGAAATCAGTTTGTTATCTTTTCTCTGAAATGTAAGTCAAAGTGTGTAAAGTATTATGAAATAGAAATCAATTTTTTTTTATTCGGCGTAAGTTTTAAATTGTATTTGATTTTGACTCACATATAAAATATTAATTATTAAAAAATTAACCCATACTAGTACATTCACTTTTTCTTACGAACAACCAACAGAAATTACAGGCATGATTAAATAAAAGAATACAGCCAATGTAGTAGCATTTTAACAGCACTTATTTTTCTTATTGTTTTTTGTTGTTTAACGAAAATAAATCTCTAAACGTGACTAATCAATTGGAAATAAGCCAAAAAAAGAGAATGGTATGCAGCCTTGGGGAAAGAGTCAACTGAGAGCATATGGAACCTGATGTGCTACATATTGAACATCCGCCACACTACCACTTCGAGACGCAAATTGGAAAGCAGTTTTAAGACGGCCACATACCACACAGGCCAGCACTTTCCTGCACAGAAAATTCTAGAATGTAAGTGATTGAAAAGCACACGATAGGTATGTCCGATTGGATGAAAAAAAAGAAGAAGCACAAGTTGAGAAAATAAAGCATATGGAACAACAGCATAAGTTAAAAAATATGCCTTGATTTCTATGCATGAAGAGCCGTAGTTCCATTGATCTGCAAAAAAGCCTTACCATAATCCATACAAATGGATAACAAAGACGGGGGCTAGTGCGCATTTTGGTCAAACTAATTCAATCTGCCTTACCATAATCCATACAAAGGGATAACAAAGACGGGGGGGGCTAGTGTGCATTTTGGTCAAACTAGTTCAATCTACTTAACCTTGTTTGGTCCAATGCTCAGCAAAGGTGGGAATATGACAAACCAGGTCAGTGCTGATAAAAGGTATAAATCCATCAGAGGTTTATTTTAATATGGGGTAAACCGTATGTTTATAAAATACTAATTTTTAATCAGATTGGGAGAAGGGGGAACAATTTTCTCTGTCTCTCATTTTAATTCCCATTCAGTTTTCTTCTTCCAAAGCAAATTCCTAGATGATCAAACCAAGTTTTACAACAAAAGGATCTTGCTGTCACTATTTATTTATTTATTTATTTATTTTTTCAAGTTTTCAGGTTGAAACTGCTAAAATAAAACTTTTTTCCTGGAAAAGCTTTTGAAGGGAAACTGGTCCCACAACCTGTCTTTTCCAATCACAGCCTTACTGAAACCGCTTACCATATTCCAATCACATGCACTAACACATCAAGCATGAAACTTTTTCAATTATATTTTAAGAATTATAATTCACTTTAGTATTTCTACCTAGTTTGTCCTCCTGGAAACCCTAGATAGACGTGTAGAGAACTACATTCTCATGCATTGATGTCTATGGGAAAAGGATGGAAAAGCAACATGCAGAGCCTCAGTCTGCAATTTTTGTATGGCAAAAGAACCACAAAAAATGAATACAATGAAAAATCCAGAATTGCATTCAACGCAGCTATTTACCATATATGGAGAGAGAGGAACCTCAGAAGACAGTCAGGAAAGTCTAGATCCTTCAAGCAGATTATAGACGGCATAAACTTAGAAATTCGTGCTAGACTCTCTCCTATTGAGCATAGTTGTCAAGGAGCCTAATTATTTTCCAAGGCGCCACAAAGGTGCCTAGATGGCTAGGCGACGCCTTAACAACTATGCTATTGAGAGAACATCCCAGACTCCCTGAGGAATAGGCACATTATGAGCACTTGGGAATTATCTATATCCATCATGTCATGGCCCCAAAACCAAAAGAAAAGGGAAAATCCAAGAAGTATATGAATGCCCAGTGATCTTTTCTTTTAACAAGTCAAAAGAATTTTATGGCAAAGAGAAAGGAGGGAAAAACCACAACTATGCTTCCCTGTCCTTATTTAGAGCTATACATCATTAATTTTATTAAAACAAAAGAAGAATACTACTAACCCTAACCCCTCCTTTGAAATCAAGTACAAATTGCAGACTAGTGCAATAAAATCAAAACATCAAGTCCCATATACATTGTATACATTGATATGGATTTTGGGTACAATCATGTAATGACAAAATCAAACAGATGAAGCTAAAACAAAAATATTACAGCATTTCATTGGGAAAAAAATCCAAACCAGTTAGCTACATAAGCATAAGACTTTGAAATAAACTCCACCATTGGAATGTATAAGATTCATCATACAACTAAGTATCACTACATAATATATTTGGGTATGTCATACATAAATACATACACAGTATAACACTTGAGTTTCTTTTGGTTTTCAAGGCTCTTAGCCTAGGGTTTGAGTAGGATTTGGGTCATCTCTATATCAGCCTGAGCGCAACCCAACCTGACCTTGGGCTTTTCTTTTCATCCAAGGCCCAATAAGTCACAGCCCAACCACGGTCTCCCACCCCCCCCACAATAACACAGCCCCCAGTGCTTGGGGTGTGCTCTGACAGGTTTAGGAAGACCTGCCCAAGTGCCCAAATCTGACTAATAAGTAAGCAAAACATATAGAACACTAGAAGTCTACATAACCTCTGCGTTTTCTATTCTCATTGCACACACTAGAAATCAGAAATCTTGTGGCTTTTTATATGATTACTTACACACTGATTATGTCAGACTATAAGTGCAACATTTCTGTCCGAAATTCCCCTTAAACAGATTAGTGCTCATATATTGAAATTTAAAATAAACTTTTTGACAAGTTTTATCATTTATGGAATATTAATGAATGTCGTCTAACATTTACAATATTTCCATGTGGCATGTCATATCCCAAGGGAAAAATGGTCTGACATAGGTTCAAGTGCAACAATCATAACTAGATAAGTAACAGCTGGCTTGTGAAGACATCATTTCAAGGATATGTACAAACTGGAATGCTACACCTGGATATTGCACCGACACTAAAATAAATAATATAAATAAAATCAAAATAAACTTAACTCGTTAATTTCTTATGGTCAAATTTTTTAGGTTTCCCCAATACAAGTATCTGAGCTACAAACGAATAATTCAAATTTCCATATAATGGAGATTAAATCTCTTCCCACGTAGTTTAAATTACTGAGAAGATAATAAAGTCCCAATCTATAAATTACCTGTGGCTGCTAATTAACATGTCTATGAGACGGTCAGGCCGTTCTTTGTGTTTGTTTGCATATACATTTATGGCAGCCCCCAACACCTACATCAACACAGAAAACATATGACATAAAGATTTCATAATCAGAAATATATACTAAAATGGAAAAAATTTGACACAATTCTAAATAAAATTCCCATAATTTTACAAAACTGTCACAAAAGGAAGAAAAACAATGGAAAATAATGGATAGTTCATTATGATAAGGATTTTTATTTGCAACTTCGGCAGTACATGCATTCCACTGTACCCAAGAGATCTGAAAGGGAAGCCCCCTAAAAAGGGAAGCTAAAATCAAAGCTTATAGAAGCAAGAAAAGTGAACCAAATGAGTCTACTTCTGAAAATCCTGTCCAGGCATGTGGAGGAAAAGAACAAAAAAGCAGTAGCTCTAAGACTGCATTTGGTAACTCTCCTGGAGAACAGTTATTTTCTTCTTCTGTTCTGACAGAACAGAAAAACTGTTCAGAACAGCAAAAAACAGTCAAAATCTGTTTGGCAAATTTGGTTTGTTCTTCCATTCTCAAAGAACGAACTGGATGAAAAGAACATCCAAGACCAAAAATTGCAGAACACGGTTTACCATGTTTTACGTTCTTGAACAGTTTTGAAAAGAACAAAAATCTAAAATTGTGCCCAATAAACCCATAAAACCGACCACACCCTTTCTACTTGCCTGTTCGAAGAAGCTCCTTCCATGTTCGTTCTCTGCAACCAGCAGGTATTTTCCACTCATCTCCCTCCATCTCTCTCTCTCTGCCTTTGTACTTCTCCTCCATCTCCATTTTTCTTCTCTGAATTTCTTTTACAGGTTCGTAGGAGCTCCTCCTTGTTCGAGCGTTAGCAACAATTCACGGTTCTGCAAGTTTCATAAAGTTTCCGCCATCTCCATCTCTGCAAGTTTCTTCCTCCTTTGTCCCAGGTATGGTCACCTCTCTCTTTCCCTCCACCTCCTCCTCCTCTCTCTCTCTCTCTCTCTCTCTATACCTGGGATATCTATCCGAACCAGTATCTAGGGTTTACAACGTAGATTTGCAGCAATAGTTCGGTACCTAGGGTTTTCACGAACTACTGAAATTGAAAGGGAGTTTGATGTGTTTGCTCATCTATCTTGTTGAATTTTCTTTTGATCATTGAATAAAATCTAGACAAAGGCCGAGACGAAAACAGGGTCGATAATGGATTTCGTCTCGGCCTTGCATGTTATCCTTGAGATCTCGATCGAGATATCGAGATCTCGGTATTTCTCGCAATTTCTTGAAAATCTCGCTATTTCTCGTGATATCTCGGCGAGAAATTGCTTTCTGTTTTTTTTTTTCACTTTATAAAAGTGAAAGAGCATTGTTCTCGGTCGAAAACTCGACCGAGAACAGCTCTTTCCTCTGTTTTGTTAGTTTTCTGAAAACTTCTTGGTTTCTTCCTCATTTTTTCATTGTTTGAACTTCCAACTTGCTACTGGTGGTGCTTCGGACTGCGGGAGCTTCGTATCAACTGTTGAAGGTAAGTTTCTTGCCAAAAAATGAGATTTTTACATGAGACTATGAGGGAGAATTTTTTTTTTTTTTGTAGAATAAGATGAAATTTTTATATGTTAGATACGTGAGCTCGATCTACAAGCTCACTGTTTCAGATTTCGATTTTGGTTGTTGTAGGTTTTTTTTTTTCAATTATTTGCATTTAAAAATGAATTTTCAGCAATTAAAAATTAAAATAATTATTATTTAATATTTATACTTATTTGATGATGATGACCTATTTATATGTTAATCACCATTGGCCGATACTGTCCTACGGTTTTAGATTTCGGTTGTTGTTGGTATTTTTTTCAATTATTTGCATTTAAAAATGAATTTTCAGCTATTTAAATTTAAAATAATAATTATTATTAATCATTTGATGATGATGACTTATTTATATGTTAATCACTGTTGGCCGATCTACTGTCCTACGATTTTCGATTTTCGATTTCGATTTCGGTTGTTGTATGTTTTTTTTTTGAATTATTTATATTAAAAAAATAAATTTTCAGCAATTAAAAATTAATTTAAAAATGGTTAGAAAATGCTATAAAATAGAGAAAAATAAGGAAAAATATTATGATCGAATTTAAAATATGAGAAAAATTTTGAAATGTAATTTCTGTTGTGTTCAAGTTTATAAGGTTAATAAAGTTTGTGTTTTCTATGAAAAGTGCTTGGAAATTATGTCGAGACCAAGTTCTGGGGTAGGCGATGGAGGCAACGGTACCAGTTCCCAAACTGACCCTGCATGGCAGTATGGGACTACCCTTCAGGGTCATAGGAAGAAGACCCAGTGTAATTTTTGTGTGAAGAAGCTTCAGTCTGGTAGCATCACAAGACTGAAGCAACACTTGAGTGGATTGGGTAAAGATGTTTCCAAATGCCCACAGTGTCCTGTGGAGATATCTAGGGCCATAGGTGAACAGTTGAGGGGAGAGAGGCAGAAGAGGACAGCAATGGAAAGAGAAAAACAACATTTTGAGGAGGCAGTTCGAGGCACCATACCAGAATCCAGTGAGGAACATGAGGCTGAGGGATGAGATGTAGAGGATATGACAGAGGCAGAGGCAAAACAGATGCGCCATGCGGCAATGGCTAGTAGAGAAACCCTTAGATCAGATGCAGAAAGGAGACGGACAGGAGCAGGTACATCTAGGGCAGGTGGCAGTGGTAGTGGATTTTCTGAGCCTGAGCCACAGAGACGAAGCAAAGAGATTGGTTCTTGGTTTTCTAGATCACGAAGTAGAAGGGAAGAACTTGTGCCTCAACCACGGGGATGGGATGATTATGTTCAAGTTCTAGAGCAAGATCCCGGAGTTTTTACGAAGCAAGGTAGCAAGCAGAAAAAAATAAAGACAATGTTTGGGGAAAAAAATAGGGAGTCAGTAGGGTATTCTTACTCTAAGTGGTCATTTTATCATGTCATCCCAGCAAACGCCACCACAGGTCCTTTCTTTCAGAGCATGCTAAATGCAGTTGCTGAGGCAGGTACAGTGATTAGAGGGCCAAATCAATATGAGTTAATGACTCATTATTTGGCTCAACATAAGAAGGAATTACAAGACTGGATCCTGGGCTAGAAGAAGAATTGGGAAGATTTAAGAGTAACCATTATGTGTGATGGTTAGACTGTTCGTACCAGAAAGTCCATCATCAACTTCATAGTTTACTGTGATGGGAGGACGGTGTTCCTTAGGTCTGTTGATGCATCAGCTGAAGTAAAAGATGCAAACTATATTTATGGGTTATTGCAACATGTGGTAGCTGAAGTGGGAGCTCAGAACGTTGTCCAGATTGTGACGGACAACGGCAACAATTTTAAGAAGGTAGGGGAGATGTTAATGAACAATGCCGACTACAATCTCTTCTGGACTTCATGTGCTGCCCATTGTATTGATTTGATGTTGAAGGACATGGACAAGAGAAGTAAAGTGAAGAGAGTGGTTGAGCAAGCAAGATAAGTAACCACTTTCATCTACAACCATGATTATTCCTTGAACATGCTCAGGGAGAGATGTGGAAGGGACTTGGTCAGACCAGACGTCACTAGATTCGCTACGAACTTCATAGCATTGAAGAGCTTTAAGGCGAAGATGGCCAGACTCAGATCGATGTTTGCATCTGATGATTGGTTTTCATGGAAACAGTCAGCTACCCCCCAAGGAGTGGAAGCACAGAGTACCATCGCTTCAGACGAATTTTGGCAAAATGTGAAAGTGGTAGTCAGGGTGTTACATCCTGTAGTACAGGTGTTGAGACCGGTAGATACTGAGCGAAAACCTACCATGCCACTTCTTTATGCTGCTGTGGAAGCATTGAAAGTACGTGTTAAAGCTTTGATACCACGTGGCTACAAGAATTACATAAAGATCATTAATGACCGATGGGAGAGCCAACTCATGCATCCATTGCATAAGGTTGGTGAGTAAATTTGATGATGTATTTACTTTAGTGTTACTTATGTACCCATATAATTTTTATTTGCTTTAACTACGTGTCCACTGTCAAATATTTCAGCATACTATTTGAACCCCAAGTACCAGTATACGCATGTACTTGGGACGAACTCAGAACTCATTGAGGCAGTGAAGCTAGTGGTTGCAAAGTTGGAGCCAGATCCCCAAGCACAGGCATTGGCAAATCTAGAGGTGAGTTGTGTGCTTCAATTACTGGAAATATGACAAAACTATATATTGTAATTGCAAATATTTATAAGTTTCCGATTGTGTGTAGATTAAAACGTTCAGGGAAGCCCGTGGGAGTTTTGGGTTTCCCGCTGCAGTGGCTGGACGTGACAAAAGTGATCCGTGTATGCATTATGTTTAAATGACATACAGAATTAAATTATCTTATGTTTTATGTATTACGTTTATATGACAAACGAAGTTTCAATATATTATTGTTCTTATGCAGCTAAATGGTGGGTGTTGAATGGTAAAGATGCATCTGCTCTGAAGAAAATAGCAAGTAAAGTGTTAGCTCAGACATGCTCTGCATCTGGCTGTGAGCGAAACTGGAGTACTTTCAACCTCATTCATTCAAAGTGGCGGAATCGACTTGGCTCCCAACGACTAAATGACTTGGTCTTTATGCATTACAACACGAAGTTGAGGGTGCAAAATATGTTCCATGATAAAGAGGATAATACCCTGCTCGAGCTCGCCAACATCCAGCTTGACTTTGAAGAGGAAGATCCATTAGTGGAGTGGGTGCGAGACAGAGGAGTACTTGTGATGGACAAGCCCGGGAGGATGCCTGACTCCCATTTGACCAGCCATTTGGATACTGATGTCGACGAGTTTTTAGCCTCGGAAGAGGGTCGAGTCCATACACAGTCACCCGTGCCGTTTTACCCTCCTGCTGACACTGATACAGATGATCCTGAGTGGAGTTGGAGTGGTAGTGGAGCTAGTGGTAGTGATCATGGGGGTGGGCGTGGAGACCCAGTTGTCAATATTAGGACTGATCCAGAGCCATGAGCATCACCTGTTAGATACACTGGGGAGAGCCAGTACACTCATGCAACACATGATGATGACCATGGTGCACGTGCCCCATCCTCATCACGTAGACCAACTTCGTATTCGGGTAGGCCTTGGCATCATTCCCAATCTCAACATGATGAAGATGCTGATTGCAGTAGCATGATGGACGTCGACGTTGATAGCCTCTCTACTAGCTTACGAAGATTGAGTGTGGAAGAGAATAGCAGTTACTGCAGTGGACAGGAGCAGTGGAATGTCCTTGGATATAGCACTGGTTCAGCATACACCTCAAATGATTATGTTGATATCAATGATTATGTTGATATCAACTTCGTCTCCTATCCCACTACGACTGCATATGGTTCTTCCTTCAACGATTATTCAGATGCAGGAGCACAGACACAGAGTCAGAGTGGATCAACCAACTTCTATTCCGTTCCATCAGTACCTCCGCAAGAGTCTACGCACCAGAGTACTACTTCAGAAGTTTTTCCATTCTTCCCAAAGATAGGTATCCTTTGGACAACTACTGATGTTATATTTATGAATCATGTGCAAGACTACCAAAATTACTTTGCATTAATAATGTCGTGGGAAGATTATGTTGCGCAGTTGGAAGACAATTTGCATCGACAACTTTCCCAGATGTATGATGATAGTAGGATGAATCATCCACGGCATTCTACGTATTACTAGACATTGTATCTGTATGAAGATTGTAGAATTGAGGACTATGGGCACATGGGGACTATGGGATCATTCAGTATTGAACATTTGAACTATGATGTAATGATTTATGATGAAGTGTTATTTTGTTTTTCTTTCCCCTAATGTATTATGTTATTGTCTCATTTGCCATATTTGATTGAATATAATAGTCAATATTAGCCCTAAATTTACAACAGACTTCAGCGTTGACTGTCAAAACATGGATGTAAACCCAAACAACCACAAAGAGTCATTATTTTTACAATTTTATACTCTAAATGTGTTTATGTATGTAAAAATGAGGTTCCCCTGAAGTTGGAGACCTAAAAAATGTATTAGGCTGTCTCGGACAAAATGCAGTGTCTCGGTGAGATCTCGGTTTCGAAGGAGGCCGAGACTCCTCCGAAACCCGAGATTTTAAACCTTGCTTTTGATATGATGATTTATTGTTTGAGTGCCTTGCTGTTTTGAAAAAGTTGGGAATATTGGTAAATTGAATATGCTTATTTTTTTATGGGGAAAATAATTATAGAAACTGGAATTGCAGATGATTTGTTGCATCCATACATTTGGTTATGGAATTGCCCTCTCAGTATGGTTCACAACTTATATTTGTATAGCATGCTTAATTATTTGGTCAATTTTTAAAAGGGTCATGCTTAGAAAAAAAAAAAAAATGAATTGAATGATCTTTATGTTCAGATGAGGTGCTTATTTAACACATATAGCTAGGAATTAAGTAACTTGAGCTGATTTTTATCATTCCAACAGCCTGATCCAGCATAAGTAGCCCAATCTGCTTTTAGATCTGCTTCGAACGGTTGGGGGTTGGCTTTCAAGGCATGTGGGAAGGAACTGCTAGTTGCAGGTGGGAGAGAGGCCCTGAAGGTGAGGGTATCTTGATCTGTTGACATTTGGTACATATATGTTCAGATTTGCATAGTTTGTCCAATTGATTCATTGTTTTCTCAATTCCTTGTCTGGTTGGACAAGCACTGGGGAATGGGGGATATCAACTGAATGGTCAAACCATCATCTTTATACTCCTGGTAATTGGGATACACACCTTCATCTGTCTTTAGTTGGATGCTTCGTCAGCCACTCTTCTAATATAAGTATATGGGTTCTGCCAAGTGGTCTTGAAATTTTAGATGGGCCAGAACCACAGAAGATAGTGGTTGGTCCACGAGTTGGCATTGAATATGCTTCACCTGAGCATGTTAGTGCTTTGTGGAGGTTTGCAATTGCCCATAGCCCATGAATAAGTACTCTTAAACCAGCTTGATATAAAATTAAAGGGTAAATGCTTTAACCAAACAGAGTTTTGGCAAGATCAGATTCTAAGTGGTCGTGACAGTTGTAGTTGCTGTATTGTGGATTTTTTTAATAAGTAGCTGTAGCCGTAGTGTTGAATAATGGTATAAAATTTTCAATTGGAGCGATCATTTATTACAAGTATTTTCTATAATGTTGATGATGCATTTGGGGTCAGCACATTTGTTATTGTTTCTTTGTTGAAATTTTAGTCATTTGATTGTTAAAGTTATAGTTACTAAAAGCATTAGCTGTTGGAGTTTGGGTTATAGCTTTATTAAATTTTGCTATTACAGTTAACAGATGTCTTTATTTTTTCCGTGTAATGCCTAAGTTTTCATGTTTTGCTACTGATCAAAATCCACAGTCCATGTCCTCGTGGTCTTGCAATCATCTTTATAGGACCTCTCACTCACTTTTTACCATCATTCTTGTGTCAGTGTCTCTTTGCCTATTGCATGTAACTGAGTTCCCTTGGATTCATTGATTGGGGTTAATCCTTCCCAGTTGAAGCCAAAGAAGGATATAGTGAATCCAAAAACTTGAGTTTGACGCATAGAGGGTAATACACATTATTTTGGTTTTCAATGTTCTAGATCTATTAAAGGAGTTCCATGGTAGGACCAAGAATAAAAACTGGTCCAAAAATTAACTTCAACTAATCGAGGTAATTGCTTCATGAGCAGCATTACATTCTCTAATGCAAGTTTTACAAACAGAACTTCTAATTTTGTTTTACTTTTTGACTTTTAGTTTCTGTAATATCCATATGTGCGTGAAGGAAATAGGTCAAAAATTTTATCCCTATTACAATCCTTTTGTGTCTATTACAATTCCTTGTTGTTGAAGATTCAATTGATACATATTTCCAGTTACAAACTTTTAATTCACTATTTTTCACCTTCTTTCTTCCTTTGATTTGTTGAAGCCTGGATATGGAAGGAAATTTCATCCATTCCTCCACAATTTTTGTACATCTTCTTTGGCAATGGACAAAAAGCGGAAGCTTTAGTTATTCAACCAAATTACCATACAGGTCGTCTCACCATACTAAAATAATTTTGCATCTATATTTGTGCATTTATATTTCCTAGGCCATTGAAAATAATTTGCACAATGGGAGCATTATTTTTCTATGCAAATCCTGTAGCCAAGGGACCCTTTTTGTGTTGACTCTTTTCCTTTCAATTCTGGCCCTTTAGCTATAAGATTTAATTAGTTGTTTAGGATACAAACTCTCCTACCTTAGTTAACATATTGTAAATTTTGGATTAGAAATAATATGCATAAGATTTTGAATTGAATATACTCATTTCGATGCTTGAGTTTCATTACAAGGTTAGTTAACTTTGGTTCAGAGAAAGTAGTCATAGAGATTAAAATGTAACGAAATTGTGTATGTGATGTGTATGCGAATCTTTAGCTCAAATAGGTAAAGCACTTGGGGATTCCCTAAGAGATGGTGGTTCGAATCCATCAAGATTCATTGATTTTCTTGTGTTCTAAATTCTTTGGCATGAATCCAAATGACAAAAAAAAAAAGTGTTTGTAGCTGTGGTTGCATGGATTTATTTTTTTGGAAAATTTTATTGTTTAATTTTTCAACTTATCCCCATCCACCCACAAATACAACTTATAATTAAATGGCATTATATAATTTAATTTGGCAAGACATTGGTTTGTTGGCAATTCTGTAATATTTAATTTATTTGAAAAAAAAAATGTTCTAGAACAAATTTACCAAACAGCAAACTGGTCAAAATAATGTTCTCAGACTTGTTCTGGAACATGTTTGCCAAACAGGCTAAAGGCCAAAAGAACAGACAAAGAACATTATTCAGAATAGAACAGAAAAAGATCATCTCTTCCGGTTTAAAACAAGAATAGGTGAGAATGTTACCAAACACAACCTAATAGAACCAACATCTTAACATAAAGTTTTCTAATTCCATGGGAAGAGATTAAAAAAAAAAAAAAAAAAAAAAAATCTAATCCAAGAGGAATCAATCAAGGAAATTTCAATTTTTAAGAATTCCCTATTTTCAGCAAATGCTCTTCTTTTTGGCTTTGTCATTTCCAACCAATGTGTTCCCATTATAAACTTCATGTTAACTATTTCAAGGTCATAAAAAAAAAAAAACCCAATAGAATACGTGAAATAAACATTACCTGGTCCCAATCATCATCATCAATTGTGCCTTTAATGTTTCTCAAAAATTCTGTCAGCTGACTACCCTTCTTTCTCTCTGCTAGTGATGCTGCGACAGCGGCATAGATATCAACAGCTGCAAATATAGATCATAAGTTGGAAACAAGCAATAGAAGAGAGGTATGAGAAAGTGGTTCACAACAGCACTGAATCTAGAAAAAATAAAACAAAAAAAAAAAAAAATGAGAGAAAAAATCTGCACCAATGAATGTTGATAAAGGTCATGAACTATATACCAGGAAGATTAAATTCATATATTACTTGGAAAGCCAAGTCAAAATTCTTCTCAGTAAGAGTCTCTGCAATCTCACACCTTCTCCTGCAGAGCAATAGAGAAAGAAAATACTAAGAAATATAGAATAATAGAAATCCAACATTTGTTTTGTGTGTTGGAACATATGTGTTCCATTTGTTCAGAAAGAATTTGTTCCAACCAGAGGAAAGTAGAGAATGTGTTCTTTTTCTTTTTTGTGGCCAGTTCATATCTTTGCATAGATACTTCTTCCTCTGACATTTGGGGCTTATTGCCCTTTCAATCTGTATGATATTAACTCTTACCAAAGAAATAGGATTCCAAAAACTATACTTACAGAAGTAAATAAGAAATTTTAGTATTCAACAGAGAGGATTGACTTTAAATCAAGGGAATACAAACCTGAAAGTTTCAGGGTCATTAGGATTTCCAAAAAGAGAGTGTTTCCATTGGCGTCCATCAGTATCGTTGAAGGATCTCACTACATCAACCTACACAGTTTTCAATAATGTAAGGAAACAGTTAACAGGATATGACTCTTCCAGGTAACTTGAAAAGTCCTCATGGTTGAGAACAAACACAGGAAAGAACATGGAAAATGCAGGCATTTTGGATGCCCTTGTCTTTACTGATTATGTTTTCACCCAATGTAAAAAAAAAAAAAATAACATAAAATAAAAATAAAAATAAAAATTGCAAATCCAGAAACGAGTACAGTTAGGACATTTTCTTCCACCGCACAAATATAGTAGTGAAACTCTTTTGCTATGTTCAGAGTTCTACACAACAACAAAGAAAGGACTCATGTAATTTGACAAAATAACTTGATGGTCTAACGGATTACATAAGATTGGAAAAAAGACAAATCCGGGTTGGGGTTGAATAGTATGGTGGTGTCTAAGACCATACCTAAAGCAGTAAACCAGATACCTACTACAGGCCAAGCACCTAGGAAGAAAATGTAAAGAACGAGAATTTCTCAAAAATGCATCTTGCTTAGCAAGGTACTTTGGGCGGTATAGTGGTGTTATTATGCCACTATTAGTAGATCAAATGCTCTTTTTTACCAAAAGTACTGCCTAACCCTCCTGGGCCTAGCCCTCTTTCTCTGCTCGAGTCTTAAGTTGAGTGGTTTTCATCGAAGCCTGAGCCAGAATCCAATTTTCTGCCTGGAACTGTGTGTGCGCATCTGGTTTTAATCTGATTAACTGGACCCAGTCAGCTTTGACTACTTTTGGTCATGTCACAAAAACCATTAATTGTTCTTATTTAATTTTTTTTTTTTTGGGAAAATTTCAGCCACACCCCTTGTAGTATGGCTTAATCTCATGCGTTCACCATTGTTTGCGATAATATCACTAACACTCCTTACTTTTGAAAACATGGTTCAATCAGACCCCTTTCGTTAGGTCATAGCCGTTAACCAATGGCGTGTCACCGTCCAAAATTCATTAATGGCAATACTACCCCTGTTAACTTGAGATTTCTTTCATGGCTGTTTGATCCCTGTTTATAGCAGAAACCGCATTTCTCACTGTACTACTAACACTCGGATCAACCGATGCTTTGGGCTTTGCAGGAAATCCGAAAGCTACTTCTGTAAGTAATTTCACACCATATCTTATCTTGACAAATTTCTTCTTCTTCTTTGATTTAAAGAGCAAAAAGTCCCTTGGCACAAGCTCATCTGGTCCCAGAGCTCCATTCCCTGCCATAGTTTCTTTGGTTAGAGAGCACTCACCCTGGCCTTGCCCACTTAATCACTCCTCCAATAGAAGAACAAGAAGTCTCCCTCAGATCTTGGATGGTATTGCTTTCAAAATTCGGGTAAGGTTCATTCCATTTGAAAAGGTTTTCCCTTATTCCATTGGGAATAGACACCTTTTTAGTTCTTGGGAATTACCTATCCAACATTCTATGGGTAGGAAGTCATCTTGAGTGTGCTTTTCCTGTATTCCCTTCCTTTATCTAGCTCCTCTCTAGGGAGCCCCTTGTATTCTTGGGCTTGTTGAATATAATTATTTATTTCACCCCAACACCCCAACACCCCCCCCCCCCCCCCCAAAAAAAAAAAAAAAAAGGGAAAATTTCAGACACACCCCCAGTAGTATAGCTTAATCTCATGCGCCCACCATTGTTCATGATAATATCACTAATACCCCCTGAAGACACCCAAATGTTATTTAGACTGACAGAATAAGTAGAAAGACATTTTTACCCCAACCCCATTAGAATTTAGTTTGAGTAGTTGATATAGATTAAATCGGCATTCAACGACCTGAACAGCGTTTGGCTGTGTTTCTTTCGTCTTCAATTGAGATTTAGAGAATCAATTCTCGGCATCATAGGGGGTAGGAACGGAGAGCTCAGAGGGGGTTCTTGGAGAGAACGGATCAAAAGAGGGTTTGAGGAGAGCAAGGGAAGAAACTATGGAAGAATCTAAAAAGGAAAAGATGAAATTGTATCCTTCCACACAACAAAGGCACCGCTTCCCATAGGCCTTCTGGCTGTGCCTTGATAAGTCATTCCACACTGCCCTCAGATTCTGGGAGGAAGAGGGCCCTGGTCTCCTTTGTCCTTCCTGAAGGATAGCTGAAATTTTTGCTAATTTATCCAGCCTTGAACCAAACCTAATCTTTCCCCATAGGTTTTGATGAGCATACCATGTGGATGCCAGTTGACAAGCCACACATAGGTAGAGGCTCCGTCGTCAATTGATGACTTAACGGTATCCAAAATGTTCCTGCGATTAAATATTTCCTTCCAGATCCAGGGGGAATCTACCGAAGTGGTTGCTGTCTAAGTGGAATCATACTTAAGGCATCTAGCATAAATCCAACCCAAACACTTTTCCTTTTCTCCACTACCTTCAATGTGAGCTTGATGATGCTGGCCAAATTTACTCCCTTGACTCTTCTCAAACTCAATCCTCCTTTCTCTTTGGAGAGGCAAACTTGCCCAACTCTAGAGTGTGGATGAATCTATTATCATTTGAAAGTTTCCATAAAAAGGCTCTCATTAAGGCTTCAATTTTCTAGCAGATAAAAAAAGGGGAAGACCAACACAACTGCACAAAAGAGGTAGAAGCTTTGCATAAGCACAACTGACTTAACCAGCTCTAGGCGACCCGTGAAGGAAAGGAAACTTGCCCTCCAAATCTAAAGTTGCTTCCGTAGATGATAAAGATAAAAGAGCAATGAGGATCAATAGCTTGGAACTGATGAGAGGCAATCCTAGGTATTTAACTGGGAAGTGGCTCAAAGAAAAACCTGAGCACCAACAGTGATTTCCCTTTTCTTCCTCTGAGACGCTAGCGAGGAAAATAAGGAATTTAGGCCTACTGACGGAGAGGCTTGACATGGCAGTAAAGGAGGAAAGGACTTCCAAAATCAAATCCAATGAATTCCTATTGGCCTTAGTGCAAATAATCTCATCTGCGAAGGCAAGATGAGTGAGTTGGGTGGCTCTGCAGTTGGGGAACGGTCATGCAAAGCTCCTACTTGTACTGGACCAGGGTCTTTGGTCTTCCAAGTTCAATCACCCAGAAAACTGAATCTCTTATTGGTGCTTTTCTTCGGAAAGGATCAGATAATAACAATTTCCTCCACTCCATAGGCTGGGCTATGGTGTGTTTGCCAAAGGAGGAGGGGGGCTTGGGCCTCCACAGAGTTAAGGAGATTATCAAAGCTTTTATCCTCAAATTGATCTTCCATCCTTGCCCAAATCTGGTCAGCTCTTTCAGATATTGTTAGAAGACCTAGGGGTAGCGGAGACATTGTGCTTTCGACACAACGGCAACAGGTTCATTCTCCACCCACTCAGTTTGGGATTTGATCAGAATGAAATATGTCAGGGTTCCTTGGTTTGACATTATCTGATTCAAGGGATCCATCCCCCACCATGGCTTCATTTGCTGGAGAGCGATTACTGGAACCCTACCCACTAGGGCTTTTTTGCAGTAGTGTCATATCCTTTTCAGTCGTAGTGCAGCCTCTGCTGATCAGTTATTTAAGACTCCAGCCACTTATTCTACGCCATAGTTGTCAAGGCGTCAAGGCAAACCAAGGCATTGGATGCTTGACGGGGCACCTAGGCGACCAAGGCGCCAGCCTAGGCAATCAAGGAGCCCAATTTTCCAAGGCGTCACAAGGCCAACTGGGTGCCTAGGCAATGCCTTAACAACTATGTTCTATGCCTTCTTCTCAACTTTGGGAAGGAATACTCCGTCGGTGTTGGCCTTCTTGCAATAGGATCCGAGCCTTGGACAAGAAATAAAGATGGAATAAATCAGTGTTCAAAAGCAAATCTTTATGTGACCTTGTTGGTAGATTGGCATTTTTTCCATCTATCACTTATGGATGGAGCGCAATCTTGATCGGGCACCCCTTTTGGGACACACACACACTCACTCACTCTTATGTTTTAGTTTAACATGCTTATGCTTATGTGTGCAGCATCATATTTAGAACCAGGAAGTGAATTCGGCCAATTGCAAAAGGGAAGTGAATACATTTAAGTAGATGACATAATAGGTGATACATTTAATGAACAAATGCTTGACAAACTAAAACAATATTTCAAATTGTAGAAAGAATTGTTACTTTTTTGTTTGACAAGATTTACAGTAAAAATGCAGTTCCCTCACGACTTGGATTTGGCATTGCATCTCTTTAGTGCGCATATTGATCCTTGTGAATGGTTGTCCGGTTGGATTTTCGGCAGTAATCAGGGAATAAGGCAAGGATGATCCATGTTTCCTTACAAGTTACATCTTCACGCTTATGATGGAGTTTCTTTCTCAGAGCCTTCAGGTTGAGGGTAACCTCCAAGACATCAACCTTTTCCCTAGTGCAAGGTTATCAAGTTGTCCCACCTTGCCTTTGTTGATGACATCATGAACATGATCTATAACTTCAATAACTCGTAACCTCAGCTCCCACAGTGCATTGTTGGGCCTTCATGTGAACTTGCTGAAGTCCTCCATCTTCTTGACAGAGGTTGATGAGGCTACTGGGGAAAACAATATAAGCATTTTGGGCTTCTCTCTGGTGTCTCTTCTGGTAAAATACTTGGGTCTTCCTTGGCAGGCTACAAGACTATCAGCTAACTATTGCTCTCTCATCCTGGATCGCCTTAAGAAGAAACTTCAGCTTTGGGAAGCTACAGTCCTCTCATTTGAAGGATGAATAAAACTGGTGCGAGCTGTGATGCAAAGTTTTCATCTACTGGCAAGGTTCTAAATCTCAAATCTCGACCTCGTCTTGGTGAGGTTGAGATTTCTGAGATCTCGCTGAGACACTACCCCTTCTTTTTTTTTTTTTAACATGTTAAGAAGGAAATTTTCAAGATTTCAGAGATTTCCGAGATCTTGGTGAGGTCGAGATTTTAGAGATCTCACCAAGATTTTGAACATTGTCTACTAGGCAAGGTGTGTTTGGCTTTCCTCAGTCTGTCACCAAGAAGCTTGAAGCTATCATGAGTGCCTACTTATGGAAAGAGACTGATAATAATAAATATTGACAAATAGTTAGTTGGGCAAATGTTTGTCCTCCCAAAAATGAACGGGGTCTCGATCTCAGAAGGGTGAAAGAGGTCAACATTGCGTGCATTGTTAAATTGATTTGGAAGGTGGCTTCCAAAAAGAAGAGAATTTGAGTGGATCGGATTTATGCTAGATACCTCAAAAATGATTACATCTAGGCTCCAAGTGGTAAGGACGCTACGTGGGATTGGAAGAGGATGTAGGGCTATAGAAATCAAATGACAAAGTCCATTCAAAATGAAACTGATGATGGATCCTCCACCCTTTTATGGCTTGATAATTGGAACCCCCATGGAGTTCTCATCAAAAGCTACAGGGAGAGGATTAGACTCGAAGCAGAAAGAGATAGGATGGCTAAGCTTTCCTCTATCATTCTCACGGCACTTGGTGGCCAGGCCGGGCCGCTCCTCCTCCCATAGGTTGTCTGTCATATGTTCCTGGTATTTTCAGAAGGCCTAGGGGAAGTGGAGATGTTGTCTGGTGGAAGGCAACTATTGCTATATCCTTTTTGTCTAGTTTTGCCTAGAAATTGGTTAGATCCCGAGCTCCAAAAGCCCCTTGGTCAGAGATCAATTGGTTCCAAGGTTGCATCCCATAGTACAGTTTTATCTCTTGGCGAGTTCTTACTCAGTCCTTCCAACTAGAGCTCTGTAGCAGCAGCGCCAGATTTGTTCCCAAGCCAATTGATGCTTATACTGGTCCGCCACAAAGGACGTTGATCACTTGTTCTTCTAGTGCTCCTTCTCTATCAGATTTGGAAAGGAATGCTTTCCCACTGTTGACCAACCACAAGGAGGATTCAAGACTTAGAAAGGGAATGGAGATGGATCGGCAAGGTCTTCAAAGGAAGATCCATTTGCGATAAGATAGGCAAGCTCCCCTTTGTCGGAACTTTTTTTTCTCCCTGCCCATCTATCTAACCAATGGAACTTTGACTACAGCTGCTCAGAGTTGCAAGGGACCCTAAGGCACAATGTGAGATGGGAGAGTCGAACCTATGACCTCCTGGGTGCCTGCACTCAATTGCAACTATTTACAACATTTGGATGGAGAATAACCTTAAGACTTGGAAAAGGAAAGTGAGAAAGTTTCACTAAAATCTGGGATTCCATCGCATTTGACATCTGACAACCCATGAGGGACTTTTCACCTCATGACAACCCATGGCTAGGCGAATAAAATCTTACCTAATGGAGAAATAGTTGGAGAGGTGACAAAACCCTATACTTTTCATTACAAAACCAATAAACCGGAAAAGGATGGATTGTTTTGTGAAAGAATTTTTGGGCCTATCAAAAGTGGAATTTGTGCTTGTGGAAATTATCGAGTAATTGGAGATGAAAACGAAGACCCGACATTTTGTGAACAATGTGGAGTCGAGTTTGTCAATTCTCGAGTACGAAGATATCAAATGGGATATATCAAACTGGCATGTTCAATAACTCATGTATGGTATTTGAAACGTCTTCCTAGTTATATCACAAATCTTTTAGATAAACCTCTTAAAGAATTAGAAGGCCTAGTATACTGCGATGTGTGATTTGATCGAAATTATGATTTTACAGAATGAGAAACTGTCATCCCATTCAATTCGATTGGGAAGTCCTGAACCGTGCTTGCATTTTTCACTGCACACGGCTTTCTCTATGTATACATTTAAAACTCAATTCCCTAGACGAGACTATAAAAAGGTTGAATACTCAATTGATTCAACCATTACTGCATGAGCATTTCAAAATTGAAATGAATGAAATCTTTTTGTTATTTCTTCATCATTTAAGTATGATTTCTATTTAATAGTCTCATAACCAATCAATCATGATTAACCAAATCATTAATACAAATAATATCCAAACACCAAATCCGTTCTCTATATAACCTCCACAAAGGAGAAGAGGCTCCTGGAAAGATCAAAGAAAGAACTTCCTCTTCCTCTGTAGAGAATTCTTCTAATAATTCCGAACCCAATCTTTTCAAAAAAGCGCGTACAATACTTTTGTGTTTACGAGCCAAAGTTCTAGTACATGAAAGTCGAAGTATATACTTTATTTGATACAAACTTTTTTTTTTTTGAGGATCCGCTGTGATAATGAGAAATATTTTTGCATATCCACCCAAATCGATTGGTAATATCAAAATCTGATAATATCACTGGCATAGTTGTCAAGGCGTCGCCTAGGCGACGCTTAGGCGTCCAGGCGGTTTGTACAGGCCTGGGCGCCAGGGCGCCTTGTGGTCGCCCAGGCCAGACAGGAACAACATTTATCAGGCTATCAGACAGTACTTATTTATGACTAATATCATTTAAGTAAATGAATTCATTTACTTAAGATATTATTCATAAATAAGCAAATACCCCCCTATTTGAATCCAATAAAAATAGTCTAAAATTCAAATTCCAGAAGGAAAAAAAGTCAACCCCCCTGTTCAAGAACAAAAACCATATTTTTGGGTACGAGGGCGATTTTCAACTTTTAAATGCTAGGCTTTTTTCTAAATATAAAAATTCTATAAATCTTATTATAATAAATCATCACTAAAAACCAAGAGTGCGCCAAAATAATCTTTTGCTTTGATGCCCAAAAAATAATTTACATTCAAACTATATTAAAGGAGTTACGCTCCGATCAAATTCGTTAAAAGTACGCAAATGTTAGTCATAAATAATTGTTTACTTAACTCTAGACACAATCCCAGGTTTTAGTGTACATTAGTAAACTTGAGTCCACATCACATATTAATTAAGTTATGTCTTAAATGTTGATTATTTATGTAGAATGTTACATATATATAAACATTAATATTTTAGAAATAAAAAAAATGCACTGGGAACGCCTTGGTCGCCTAGGCAACGCCTAGGCGGGCGCTTAGGCGCCCAGGATGGCCCCAAACGCCTTGGATCGCCTTGTCGCCTTGACAACTATGATCACTGGATAGGAGATCCAGTGAGATCTAACCCGCTTTTTTTTTTTTTTGGGGGGGAATTTACAACTACCTTCTCTGTTGTTTGCCCGAATTCCAACTTCCTCTCAAAGATTTCAAACCATTACAATTGTTCCTTTTTTTTTTCTTGATGGTGTTAAACTTAATATGCAATGGACAAGTTTACCCTTGAATGATTTGTTAGCAAGAAATCATTTCCCCTCGTGAAATGACAAATTTAACCTTGTTGTTTCTCTCCGTACACGCCTGCTTTTATTCTTATAATATACCACTTGATGCTCTTCTCTGGCGCTGTCGCCATAGCCTCTAACACAGTCTTGTAATTTTCGTTTCTGTCCGCTGCTCCCATCGCATCCGGTGTCACCGTCAAAGCTTGCAAGAGCCACCGATCTCCAGCCGACAACCAATGCGAGAACCTACTCTCCTCTACGTCCCTATTATCATCACCTTCTTCACCAATGAGATGTCTCCTGGCGGATTTTAGTTTGTAATGCTGCTGCTCTTGCTCTCGGTCGGTGGCGGCCATATTGGTGTCGGTCATGTTCTTGATCATGGTTATAGCATTGCTACACATGTGGAACGCATGTATCTTACCCACTTCTAGTGAAAAGCTGTTGATCAACTTTCCCGATCACGATATACTATAATATTTTTCCGAATAGATTCCTCAGATCTATGCGACATCTCATTGTTAGAAGCACTGGTGAGTTTTTTTTTTTTTTTTTTTTAATTTCGGTGATCATCTTGCCATTAGAATCTCCAAAATATTTATCACTATTTGTACAATGCATTCTCAGTCGGCAGAAATAATTCATTGATTTTTTTTTTCATAGCGATCTCCATTATAAGCTCCATCGACATTAGTTTCAGTGATTCTTTAGAATTATCATCAGCGTTCCATTTCAAGTGTTCGATTACAGTAAATTTCTTACAAAGAAGACCCATAATCTCTGACCATCTTCCGATAGCGGTGGTGATTGCATGAGTCACTTTTATATTATAAGGATAAGAGTAGGCGTGTACAAAGATAATGTGGAGGTGACGAAGAAGAAGACGAACCTTATGTTCATGGAGGACAGGAGGAAGAATACCATCATCACTGCCAGCAGAAACGTTGTCGATGGCAGCACTACCTTCCACTCTGCTTCTGACTTTGCCTTTTGTTCTGAAGGTAAATTAGATACTTTACCCCTTAATTGGGGGTAGTTTGGCCATTATAAAATTAACGGCCATTACACGTCAGCATCTAATAGAAGATGCCTAACGGAGTGGCTTTATTTGTAATTGTTGTAAATATGGCTTGACTTACCTTGAAAGACAGAGGTCATGTTGTATTTATAGAGTGAAAGATTTACAAAAATAGAAAGAGAGTAGATGATGTAGGGGAAGAAAGTAGGTTACATTGAACCTAGACAATAGTAGGTTATATTGAACCTAGACAATACATTGAATCTGGACTATTCTATATTCCAATACTCCCCCTCAAGTTGGGGAATAGATATCGGTCATTCCCAACTTGACCACAATAGGATATAACATCTTGGCAGGAAGGCTTTTGATAAAAACATTAACCAATTGGTCTTTAGATTTGACGAAGGGAATGCAAATGAAACCTTGCTCGAGTTTCTCCTTGATGAAGTGACAATCTATCTCAACATGTTTTCTTCTATCGTGCTCGAATGGGTTATGAGCAATGCTAATGGCTGATTTGCTATCACAAAAGAGCTTCATAAGAAGTTGAATAGGCACACATAGGTCATGAAAGAGACCTTTGAGTCAAAGAAGTTAACAAATACCATGAGCCATAGCCCTAAATTCGTCTTCTGTACTGGAACGAGCGACCACAGCTTGTTTCTTGCTTCGCCAAGTGACTAGATTTCCCCCTAATAGAGTACAATAGCCAGAGGTCGAGCGTTTATCATCCAACGAACCAGCCTAATCAGCATCAGTGTAGGCCGCACATTCAAGGTGCACATATAAAAAGCCAAAAAAATACCACAACCAAGAGCAGATTTTAAGTAATGCAGGATCTGATACACAATATCCAAATGACTAGAGTAGGGATCATGCATGTATTATACTGACTGCAAAGGCAATACCTGGTCTGGTATGAGAAAAATAAATTAACCGGCCAACTAATCTTTGATATCCACATTTATCAACTGGTTCCCCATCTTTTTGTGATAGACGGGAATTGGCCTCGAGTGGTGTGTCAACAGGCGTGCACCCAAGCATCGCATTGTCAGATAATAAGTCAAGAGTATAATTCCGTTGAGAGAGGAAGATACCTTGAGTAGACCGAGCAACTTCAATCCCAAGGAAATACCTTAACGAGCCAAAGTCTTTAATTTCAAATTCTATGCCCAAAAAAGTCTTCAAGTGAGATATTTTAGCAATGTCATTCCCTGTCACCACTATATCATTTACATATACAATAAGAGCAGTAGTTAAATCGTCCTTTTTCTCGATGAACAGAGTGTGATCAGCATTACTCTGTTTGTACCCCACAGATATCATGGCTCTATGGAAACGTCCAAACCAGGCCCGAGGAGATTGTTTTAGACCATAAAAGGCCTGATTTAATTTACAGACCTTACTAGCTGTCGGAGGTCCGAAAGAACCAGGAGCAACATCCATGTACACCTCCTCTTCTATCTCCCCATGTAGAAAGACATTTTTTACATTTAATTGATGTAAACTCCAACCATGGTTGACTGTACATGAGAGAAGGATACAAACAATATTTAACTTGGCAACAGGGGCAAAAGTTTCCTGATAGTCAATCCCGAACGTTTGAGTATAGCCCTTGGCAACTAATCAAGCCTTGTACCTGTCAACAGTACTATCAATTTTCTACTTTACTATAAAGATCCATTTGCATCCTATAGGTTTCTTTCCCAGAGGAATAGTGACAAGATCCTAGGTCTTATTCTTGTCGAGAGTGTGCATCTCTTCTAACATTGCAGCCTTCCATTTGGGATCAGCAATAGCTATCTGCCAGTTTGAAGAAATGGAAATAGAGGATAGAAAAGAAACAAATGCACGAAAGGAAGGTGACAAGGATTCATATGACACAAAGTTAGAAATAGAATGTTGAGTATAGGATCGTACACCTTTTCAAAGAGCAATAGGCAACTCAATAGGGTTTGAAGCTAGCTCAGTGGATGGAGGAGGAACAAAACTCAGATCAGGAGATGCCGATTAGAGTGGTGCAATGGTAGTGGTGGTATCTTGCCTTTGCTATTGTTTGGACCTGGAATGAGTAAATACCTTTAGTGGGGGGGGGTTCCTAAGAAGCTTGAACTGTTGGAACTAACTCTGCTGCAGTGTCTGTGTCTGTATGAACACTAGCATCTTGATCAGGAATAGTTGGAACCGTCTCTGTGTCTGACTGAACAGTATTATCATCCTGATTAAATGGTACACCTAGGGCAGCAGTAGTGGGAAGGTAATCTAAAAGATTTTCAAGGGGTCCAAGCACTTCTTCACTAGAACCAGGAGACTCCCCTTGAAGAGGTGCAGGGGCCACAAAAAAGGCTTCAGTCTCATGGAAGACCACATTCATGGAGATAAACATTCAGCGAGAGGATGGGTGGTAACATTTGTACCCTTTCTGGGTGGCAAAGTAGCCAACGAAAATGCACCGAAGGCTACAGGGGTTGAGTTTGCCATGGTGGTGATGGTTTCGAGCAAAACACACACATCCGTATACCTTTGGAGGAACAACAAATGTATAAGTACCCAGGAGTAACTCCATAGGGCTAAGGTAGTCAGGAATCCGTGAGGACATTCGATTGATGAGGTAGGCTGCTGTAAGAACGGCTTCACTCCAGTACGCAGTAGGGACATGGATTTAAGACATTAAGGATCGAGCAACCTCTAACAAGTGACGATTCTTGCGCTCAGCCACTCCATTTTGCGTAGGTGTATCAACACAACTAGTTTGATGGATAATACCATGCTCAGCCAGGTAGCATAGAAAGGAGCCATCGGTATACTCAGTTCCATTGTCTGTACGGAGGATGGCGACCTTTGTATTATACTGTGTCTGGATCATCCGATGAAATAGTTGGAAGCACTGAAAGACCTCATTTTTGTGGCAGAGCAAATAAACCCAGATGAGCCAAGTATTGCAATCAAGGAAGGTCATAAACCATTTGTACCTAGTTATCGAGACACCGAGAGGGACCCTAAACATCAGAATGTATTAAAGAAAAAGGAGAGGTACTACGTTTATTTGAGATAGGATAAACAGACCGAGTCTCCTGACTCTCCTTTGCAAAAATGCATGCATTACAACAAAACTCGTCTGACTGACATAGCTTTGAAAATTGACGAAAAGTTTACTAAATTCCTAACACCTGGGGGGGGGGGGGGGTGACCCAAATGGTGATACCACAGACGTAGAGCTGCCAATGGGACTGTGGAGGTTGAAGACACCTGTATTGTCATGGCCAAAGATGCTGTAAAAGGTGCAAGGATGTATACGCCATTAACCACTTTACCACTGCCAATCGTTTTCCCCGTCACCAAGTCCTGGAATACACAATAAAAAGGAAAGAAAGTGACTCGGCGATTCAAATAATGAGTTAGACTACTAATATAGAGTAGATTAGTAGAAAAATTCAGTACAAGAAGAACAAATGATAGGGAAAGTGAAGAAGAGCATTTAATGGACTCTTTCCTTGCAATAAAGGAGAGAGAGCCATTAGCAGTTCTAACTTTACCTTTACCAGAACTAGGAAAATACTCAAAAAAGGAATGAAAAGAGCCAATCATGTAATCGGTAGCCCCTGAGTCAATGATCCAAGGAGTGGAAGCAGAGGATGTACAATGACCACCGACAAAAATACTTGAATTGGCAAAGTTGAAAAAGGAGGACCCTGGCAGGGAGCAGCGGCTAATGCAGATGGAGAAGGGCTCGACTGTGCTAGAAGACGACGAAACTAGTTCATTAAATCAATGTGTCCAAGGGGAGCGGTATCAACATCAGTAGTCTCGATTTGATGTGCCTGAGCAGAACCGGTACCACGACCTCGCCCACGACCTTTGCCATTAGCAGGGCAACCATGGAGTTTCCAATAGTATTCTTTTGTATGACGTTCCTTGCCACAGAACTCACATTTAATAGGCTCTTTATCTGAACTTGGGCGAGTGCCGGACCGGTTAGAATTACCTAAGTTAAAGGAGCCCGTACTAGAAATAAAGCTGAGCAATTAGGCAAAGAGGGTTGTAACATAGCCATCCATTTGTTGTCCTCAAACTAGACCATAGCATAGGCTTGTTCTAAGGAGGGAAAATGATCACGGTTCAAAACATGAGCACATATCTGATCAAACTCCACATTGATACCTGCTAAGAAAGTATAGACACGAAATTTATCTTCCCTTTTTGCGAATTTCGTGGCATCTGTAGGACAAGAAGCGGAGAAGGCTTCATAATAATCCATCTCTTGCCACATTCTTCTTAACTCAGAATAATACTGAGACAAAGAAAGCTCCTTCTGTTTGGTATCATGAATTTTCTTTTGTAGTTCATATACTTGAGCATCATTCCCTACTTGTGAGTACGTATCTTTAGCAGTCTTCCATATACTTGCAGCTGAATCTAGTAATAAATAACCACGAGCAGTGTTAGGATTCACAGAACTAATAAGATAAAACATCACCAACTAGTTATTAGAGCTTCATTTTCTTTGGGCAGTGCCATTAGTGGTAGGTTTCTTAGCATCACCAGTTAGGTATGCTGAAAAACCACGAGATGCGATAGAAAGAAAACAAGAACGAGAACACATCAAATAATTATTCTCATCCAATTTAATGGAACAACTAGAGAATGTAGGAAGGTCAGAGATGCTCATATTGCTAGAGCCCTCGGCAACAGTAGATGTAGTAGTCATTCTGACATGGTTGAAGCTTAGAAGACCGAACAGATTAATCAAAATAGATCATAACTGTACTTGGGAGAATCAAACAGTTACATTGTACACATGATTTCGATGGGAACAAAACGACAATAAATAAAAATGTAACAAACTTTAATAACCTTCAGTGGAAATCATAACCACCGAGGGGCTGCTGGAGGCGGTGAGAGGAGAGGGCTGCTGCAGAGGAGAGAGGCAGAAGTGAGGGAGATGAGGGCGGTAGTCGCCAGCCGTGGTGGAGGCGGTAATGGTGCTAGGTTGCCCGCGGCGGCAGTGGTGGCAATGGGGTACGAGGTCGATCAGTCAGGGTGAGGTGGTCGGCTCTGATACCATGTTGTAAATATAGCTTGACTTATCTTGAAAGACAGAGGTCATGTTGTATTTATAGAGTAAAAGATTTACAAGAATAGAAAGAGAGTAGGTGAGGTAGGCGAAGAAAGTAGGTTACATTGAACCTGGACCATTTTATATCCTAATAGTGATATATAGTGAATGTAGGGGAGGTAGTTATAATTGTTTAAAATTTTCGGGAGGAAGTTGGAAATTTGGGAAAACATTAGGGGAGGTAGTTGTATTTTCCTTTTTTTTTTTTTTGGTCTTTCCTGTTGGGATCTTTTGTATTTTCTACCTTCTTCACAATATAAATCCATATTCACCCCCCCCCAAAAAAAAAAAAAGAAGTATATACCATTAAAGTACTTCATATCAATTGCCACAAACTGATGAAAGAACACATTGATTTGTTATAGAAGTGACCCAGAAATTCTATCACAATCTAGTCTCTGTTCAGGAGAGTATCGAGCATGATGAAATCTATAAATATTTAGCCATAAGTCTGACAAAAAACTGATAAAAACATGTTTTCTTAGAATATATCATACTTGCATTGCAACACGTGCAGATAACTTGACAAGCCCCTCCTCAGTGAGCTTTTCAGAGGCACTTTTTCCTCGGACTCCCTTTGAGATAAGCTTTGTGGATTCCCCTGCTCTGTGTCGAGCTGACAATCCTTCTTCAAAATGCATCTGCAACATAATAAAGACAAGCACAGTAAAACCAATGACAAGCAATACTGCAATGCAGATCATCAAAAAGAAATCATAACACGTGTCAACCTCAAAAAGCATGCTCACCGAGCAGGAAGAATGGCGATTTCATAATATAAATATCCATCCCCTCCCCCACCCCCCCCCTCCAAAAAAAAAAAAAAAGGGGGGGGGGGGGGGGGATTTTTTTGGTCATGGGTCAAGTATATATATATATATATATATATATATATATATATATATATATATATATATACACTGTAATCATGTTAGTTTTTAATATAGATACTTGCACACTTTAGTACAACAGCAGAAGAAGAGAGTATTTTGGACAAGGGTCCAGTAATAAAATATGTCTCGTAAATATGCTAGTCTTTTATGTACAGACTTGCGACTATAGTCCAAGAACAGTTTCGCCAATAAGAATCACAATAATAGTCACAGCCGTATAGAACTTGAGAAAAGACACAGACACTACATTAGCCGAATACAGTAACAGATATGCAAAATAATAAAGTAGCTGTGTTATTTGCAGCTTTAAATTATGTGAATATTGTAGGTTTCCACTGCATTGTCATCATATCATTAACGAATACGGACTTGCTTCACTTATTTAAACAAAAAAAGAAACTTACTTTTGCATGCTCCAAATGTTTTATAGCTTCATCTTGGAATGAAGAGTTCATAAATAGCTGAATACAGCAAAGTCCAGCAGCCACATGATCCTTCTTGATTACCTGTAGTAGCAAGTTATGGTTTATCAAAATTAAAAAAAACCATGCTCAAAAACTGCAGAGAGAGAGAGAGAGAGAGAGAAGAAGATTGCGGAGAATCATCAGAAGAATTAAGCCACCAATTTCTGAAATCCACAACATAACTCCCAAATAAAGCAGGACTGCAGAAGTGCTTCGCATCTGAATTTTCTTTTTCTGGAGCGTGATACATTTTCTATATTTCATAATCAACCTCTAATAGACTAAAATTGCTATGAATTTGGGGTCAGTCACGTCTTGGATAGGGTAGTGCAATCCAGAGATAATAAAGTTGAGCAAAAGAGCAAGAGTTTGTAATTTTATTTGTTAATATAGGAATCTTTCAGGGAAAAAGAACAAAAAAAATGTAGGAGTGCTTAGTTCCCTAAGTTTCTTTAATTGACATGACAATATAATCATGGTCTAGGTGTTCTGAAATTGAGATTTGAGGATATAAATAAAATATGTTAATAGGGTTGGCTGTGTCACCAATAGGGTAAAAAAGAAGAGAAAAAAGCAGAGGTCAATGAAGGATGATGTTTATGTAATTTAACTTGAACTACAACCATTATATAAGAAGGTGCTGTGATCACTTTAGAAACCTGATTTGAGACGAAAAGAGTTATCTTATAAACTGGGAAATAGTAAATCAAATATATAAAAAAAGGGAAAACTCAGTCCAGCTAAATCAAAGGAGAAAAATATAGGCTTACTTGCAAAATGGCCGTGACAGTTTCCTAGATTAGATGCATGGACACAGACTGCAGGGTCAGATTGTCCAATGATTTATTGGACAATCCCATTTCTGATACCCTCACAAAGATCATATCAATTCTGGGGGCGTCTACCAAAATCTCACAGTACAAGTCAAACCATAAAAGCAAACATGCATTTGAAAATGAATATTTTTAACATAAAGATCTTCTGGATGCTTGCAAAAATAAATAAAAATGCATTTGTTCCCCAAATAAAAAACAAAAGAGCAAGCAAGCATGCGCGCGCGCGCACACACACACACACACACACACACACACATGGAACTCCACGACATTCATTTCTTCATCACACATTTTCATCACATGAAAAGGAGAATTTTCCAACATCTTAGAAAGAGAAGAAACAAGCAGCTTTTTCGTAAGAGACATCCCAATACATTTTATTGAAAGAAGGGGAGAACATTTTATGCACCTGGAACTTGTACAGAAAATTGAAATGCTTATGAGTTTCACAATAGGTGCATATACGGGCAAGGGCAGCAGCTGTATACTGGTTCACTGCTGCATCCTGAGCTACACTAGAAGACATTCTTGTTGAAATGACTTGTTCCAAAACAGGCATGGCACCATAACCAATGCACCAATCACATAAATCATCAATTGTCCCGTAATCAGTTGCCAAAGGATCAGGCCTTTGAGGAGATGAAGATGTAGTAACAGCCACAAGTGATGAGGGTTGAGGAGGTGGAGGAACAGCATCTGGAGGAAAGAACAGCAAGCAAGCATCATTGTAGTGACCATGCCTGAACATAAAACCCAGCAGATGCTGACGTGCATGCTGCAAAAATCAGAAACAAAGACTTAAAAAAAATATAATAAGAAAGAAAAAAAAAAGGTTTCAGACAATTACCACCAACATGAAGCAATGTGATAAATATCCACAGAAAGCCAATAACGATGGAAAGGTGTAAACTATACTGGCTATACCCCAATTAACAAATTTCTGAGTAACAGGTGTCCAACCTAATACCAAAAAAAGAAAAGAAAGGGGGTGTTCAAAACTAAAAGCGATTATGACTTTCCAAAAATGTTCGCTATGCAGAATCAGTAATAGAGTTTGATTTTTCCAACATACTCCATGCCTCTTAAACAGACAACAAATGATGCTAATCACCTAGTATCATTGTGGAATAAAACCAGACACACATTATTTAAATATGCTAAATTCAGTGAAAAATAGTAAGATGTATGGCATTCAAATCCAAGAACTGGCTATGGAATGTGCAAGTATACAGATCAATCTGAAATTTCCTACTTTGCATAAAATTTAAACCACAGCAAGATCATTCCAACTTACTTCTTGCAAGTAGTTAACACACTCAAGGTAACGAACAGTGTCCAGGTTGCTGCGAGGGCCATCATCAAAATCTGGAGCAGATGACATGGACTGACTATTTGAAGATTCTAGAGACCGTCTAGACCTCTCAGAACGGGGAAACGTAGATGGCATATATAGAACATTAAGGTATGAGTCAGCAGAAAGGGAGTCGTCTAATATTGTTGGTGCACTTTTAGCCAAATGTTCATACCTGCAGTAGTTTTTTAAGTTGTCAAATTGCATGTAACATTACAGATATTTGGTGCATCTTTAAGTTCTGAAATTTCATGCAGCATAATAGCATAAAATTTAACACAAGAATTCCCTCAGACATACAAAAATCATGTTTTGCCATTGCACTCCATTTACTGGTTTCTGTTTGCAACACATAATTCCTTACCATTCAACAGCCTTTTTTGCTTCACCTTAAGATCATAATTAAAAAACTCAGTAAAATCTCGCCGAAATTTTCAAAATTTCTAATGACTGAGTCGAAATACCACACAAAGAAGAGAATCAACAATGTTTCGATCGAAATTTCAGTGTTTTGTTGAAATTTCTTTACATCGTATCGTTTCGGCGATATGTTTCAACAGGGTATTCGAATGTGCCTGGTAATTTTTTTTTTATCAAACTCAAACTATTTCGCCTGTCTCATCCATTTCTCTGTGGGAAGAAAGAATACCCAATTTTCGCCACCTCACCTCTTCAGTTTGCTGGAAAACATTGTTGGGGGTTGCCACATCACTTGCACGACATCGTTTGCCGCATTTTGGTGAAGATTTGGCCACATTCAATAGTTGAAGGTATGATTTTTTTTTCCAAATATGGTTTATAGGGCATCATCAATCCACGCATGTCAAAGGTAATAGCTTCCCAAATGTGCTCAAAAGATCTCGCCTATTGTGTGTGTATATATATATATATATATATATATATATATATATATATATATATATATATATATATATATATATATATATATATACACACAAAAGTTGATCAAATTTTTATATTTCAAATACCGCAGCTTGATCTATCACCTCATGGTGCCAGATTGTTGTTCTGTTTATAGGTAGTGAAAGGAGTAAGAGACGTGTGTGTGAGAGAGAGAGAGAGAGTAGGAAATGAGAGAGAATGCAGCCACATAAGGCAATTATCAAACAATTTAAACTAATCCAATCAATTCCAAATCATAGGGGGGGGGGGGGATGGTTCCATATTTCTACATTCCTAATTTGACTCTCATAAGGATTCTTTAACACTTTTTTTACCCTAAATAAACAACCGAAATTAATAAGCATCTTACTAGCCTAATATAACTAACTAACAGGACTCTTGGAATCTTGGATAGATAAGATAGTTTTCCAAACTTGGGACCCTAGGTACCCTACGACCAGCTAAAAGAAAACCCCCAACAAATGGGACAGACCAAACCACTTTTTGACCAGTTAATCTCCCCCATCATAGCTGTAAAATGAATATTACATAGATAACCTTGTTTACAAAAAAGCCTTTCCTTCTCGTTACATTAATTTTTTTAGTGACTTGGGTTTTAGCAAAACATGGAAAATACAGTTTCTCTGTTTTAAGGAGTCTTGATCTTCCCGCCAAGACTGAGCTGAAACTAGGTTACTGGGTTTGGCCATGGTAACTATCGCTTACCAAGGCCCATAAGCTATCTGTAACAGGATTAGAGGTTCAGCTTTCTAAAGACCAGATTTTTCAAAAACCAAACACAATATGTAGTGGGCACTCGGCCGAGGTGAGCCTGGTACGTAAAGTTGGTTTAGGAAAGGTCTACTATGGTAAGGTCTAGACACACCTTCCAATCTGGATGATTATAGGATCCACTTAGCCTGGCCCCAAAGCAACCACAGCAAAGAAGCTCAATATCTATTCTGAAAACAATGAACAAGGAAATCTGTGAAATATGATTGGTAAGCTGCTTTCATTCTTACATGGAACGAACAGCTGCAACATCAACTGGTGGCCCTCCTTCCACTGTATTAACAATCTCCAGAATAACAGGCATAGAATCACCCTTGTGTAATTGGAGAGCTTGCCTGGACACCATGAAAACTCATTAGTCACGTGCTACAAGAATTTTAGTCTCCACACTAAATGTTTCAATTCGCTACAGCGAGTCCATAAGGTCACCTACTCTATTAGACACATCAAATTTACAAAAGCATGACCAACATACTTAAATTTCACACGAGCTTGACCATAGTGCTCCATCCGAAGTAAAGCATGTCCCCATGCACTCCAGACAGGAAAAGCATCAATCTGAAAATCAAACAGTTTCATATATATGTATAAATAAACAAAATAGGGTATGAAAGAAATATTGGAACTAAGAAAATAACATGCGCTACAAATTGCCTCCACATGGATGATACCTTGCACTTTTTGCAAGTATAGACAGCCATGCTGTAGCGTTCATCTTCAATTAGCCTGTCACGAAGACGTTCAGATGACTCTCTGTCAGCAATATCATCAAGAGAAGCAACAATTCCAGACCCCAGAAGACTTTGAAGTAACTCAGCACGCCCAAGCCAGGTTTCTGCTTGTGACAGAAGTTCAGACAGTTCATCAGTTGTTTGACTACCAACACTAGAGCTGCCAGCATCTGAAGATGCATCATCAGCATCCCTACTTCTGTCAAAATTGCTTGGCAAGTCACTGCTCCCAGCAAGTTTTCGAAGCTGGGATTTAGCATAAAGCAACGCCTGTAGAAGCAAAATGAAAAATTATACACAATCCCAAATAATAATTTTTTTATGGATAATAAAGCTAATATGAAGGAATATGCAGGTTCGATATGCACAGAATCAGCAATCATCATGACTGACCACACCTTATTTTTCATCAATAACCACGATTGGTAGACCAAAGGGTAATTCATCTTTGACAATGACATAATACCTCAAGCAAGCAGCTTGGATTTCCACATATATATACTCCTGGATTATCTTAATTAATTGATAAGGTGGTTACCTGTACAAAAGTTTCTGTTGCATGATATGCTCGACCCAAAGTTTCCATAGATGCATGCAAGGGTAACTGCTGAGAGCTCAACACATTCTTCATCTGACCAACACACAAGTCCAGAGCACCTTTGGCAGATACTGACTCATCAGAGCACAAAGAAAGCAGTGCCTAGAAATGAAAAGGAACCACAAATTCAGTAGATCCATGGCAGCACCTTCTGAAGCACATACTGCAAGTGAAATTGGTAATACTCTATTATTCATTTATTTGCATCTAGTTCAGTTTGAATACCTATTTTCAGGAATTTATTCAGACCTTCAACAACAAATTTTCAGGAACATGCAACTTTTTTTTGGGCTTTATTGAGGTTCTTATCAAGAATATATAACAATATTAAAGAAAGTAAAAAATGCATTATAGAGAAAACATGTAAACTGAGGACTAGGAACCTGAATATTATTGGCTCAAATATTGTCAGTAGTCAACTATATTTTTTGGGCAAGATTTGGCGCATAATTGAAAAGGTATTGCAAGATACTATACTCCAGAAATTTTATCCATTCAACAACCAACTCAACTTGTCTATCAAAAAAAACTTAGAAACCATGGAAATGATTTTCAGTAAGTAGGAGAAATCAGTGGCAGAGGAAAATCTTTAAGCATATACAAGGTAAAATAAAAGTTATGTAGACATGTTTGCATTGGTGATAAGAAAACATTCTCGTATACGCAAGATATTCAACATGCACATTGCGCATTAGAGGCCTTAGCATTGTCAATTACATCCTATTCAAGTGCAGAAGTACTTTTACTGGTTGTACATACTGTGTCAAATATAAATCATCATCAATCCACAACTTAATTTTCTACCATACCTTAAAAAGAATTATATCGGGAGCACTTTCATATCGGTGAGATGAGCGAACTGAATAATCCTTGTTTGGATCACCCGTGAGCATCCATTCCTCAGCAATCGAAACAGATGGGAGCCGTTCTTGCCCATCTGCAGAGTATATTGAAAAGCAATCTTCCTGAATACCAGCCATTGCCTCCCAAGCAACTCTTTCAGAGGGTGATAATCCAGAGCTTTTTCTCTTCTTGTAAACTTCTTTTGGCGCCACCTTGTTTCCAGTATCACGCCCAGTCCAAGAAAAAGCTCTCCGAGCCTCCTTTTGCAAGTTACTAAAGCTGCTGCTAAAATTTGATCTAGAAGGCATGCCAGTTCTTGGTTTCGGCTTTGGTCTTGGACCTGATACAGGTACCCGTTGTTCCCTTGAAGAAGAACTAGCACTGACTACAATAGCTTTTGCAGAATATGTAAGAACTAAGTTGTTGTCTCTCAGTGAAGGGAATTCTTTCAAGATCTGCCACCCCCACCAAAAAAAAAAAAAAAAAAAAATGCAAGAGTCATTATGGACAAGGATAACAACTAGAAGAGAGTAATAATTTCATAGTAGATTCCCCCAAAACAAATAATTTCTTAGTACACATAAAAAATAATTAGTTCATGTCTTTGTAGGTGAGGTGGGAGAAAGATGGCCTGGCAATAGGTATGTTTTACCAAATCAACAGTATGTAAGAAGATACTGACACTATTAAAATTATTTCACAAGAACAAGAAGAAATATGGGAATATGGGCATGGAGAAGAGGGCTCATGTCAGTTAAGACACCTGCAAGGTGCTAAGAAATTACTAGGAAAAGAACAGTACCAAAGATGCAGATTCCAGTTGTTTCCTCATCAGAAGAACTTCCAGAATCAGATGAGGATGTTCATGCAGAGAAGAACAGCGTTGTTGCCATGGCAATGGCAACGCTGCTAGAACATGGAGGCCCAAGGCCCAAGAATTAAGGCGGGAAAACTCAACATCCGAGAGATTTCCACCCCACCGCTTCAAGAAAAAGTGAACCTTCATAGAACAAAAGAAACAAATATTACATAGAGAACATGATGCTTAAAAATGAACTCTGAACATTTAGGTAGAAAGAATAATTAGATACCAGAAGTTGTTTTGACCGCAGGTTTGGTAACAGCTGCATTGCACCCATTGCAACTGGTAGAGCATCATCCGGATCACGTAGTGAAGAAAGAAATCGTGAAGCTTCCGCTGGACCTCCACCATTAAGAGGATCTGCAGTGAGAAGCTTCACAAGTTGTCTTCCTTGTAGTTCTCTTCGCAGATCTATAGATAAGTTTGCACTTTCAGCTACTTCTAAAGCAGCAGAAACAGCTCCTTTGCCAGCTAGCCTAAGTGCCAGACCTTCTGGATCATCCTTACATTCAGCTTCTACCTGAAAATGACCGGGTTTTATTTATTTATTTTTTTTTTTTTGGGGGGGGGGGGGGGGGGGGGGCATATTTTCCCCCAAACTATACATTGCAAATTAAAGGAGAATGGAAACTTGAAGTATATATCAGCGGTTCAAAAATATCAAGCAAAGTTCAATTTTGATATTCTTCAGAGATTTAGGGGAAAAAAAGAAGAATAAGGACCTCTTGCCAGCTACTATAATGGTCGTCTGCAGATAAAATGTGACTATACTTCAGCAAAGCTTGTCTCTTCTGCGTGACCTAATGATATACAGCAAAGAACATCACCAAAACAACACAAACTAACCAAGCCAATAAAATATGGTGACAAAAGGAGAAATTACAACTAGTACTGCCACAAGGATCAGTTGATTCTATCATGCTAACAAGTTACAAGAATTATTATATGTAACTCTATAATGACAATTATAATCTGCCACAATCTACCATGGCAGACATGGGGGGTCCACAGGAGAAGAGGACCCCATGCCCATCTCACTGGTCAAGTTTCAGCCCCATGAGTAGGGGAACAGCCTCAAAGTGTGCAAAAAGTGACAAAATTACAAAAATGTGACTACTTTCGTAGTAATAGAATGGCAATTTTATAATTTTAAGAAAGTTTGTCATAACTTCTAGACCACTCCACTAGCATGCCTGAGGCTGAAATTTGACAAGTAAGATGGGTATGGTCCTTTATCATGTGGATCCACCCACATCTATCACCACACACACACACACTTTTTGTTGCAATGAAGCAAACATACACTAAATTAGATACCTCATTCTTAATTGGATCACTTTCAGGCAAGTGACACCTGCACATTAGGAGAACATCCATAGCAGCATCTAGTTGCCATTTGTGCAGATACCTGAAACATAAACGTATATATTTTAAGATAAAGAAATAACATTATTATATGAATTCCATAACAGGAAAATATGACTCCTTTTCTTTTTATTCCTTATGCAATAATGTTATAACAGTACATAAAGAGTACACACTGCAGGGATTTCCCTTTATTTTTTCTTCCTTCCCTTTATCTTTTGGACTTTGCTTGATATTTTTGAAAAAAAAAAAAAAAAAACTGCAGGGATTTATCTTTCAGTTTTTTTTTTTCTGTAAAGATTTTTATTTTTATGAATTTTTATTAATAAATCCTATTTTCCAGCAATAAAAAATTAATAAAAAAATATTAATACTTATCTGTTGGTGTTCAAAATAATATATGTTGAACACCATTGACCAATCTACGGTTTCATGTTGTCTGATTATATTTTTGGAAAAATAAATTATTTTTGTTTAATATCCAAAATTAATAATAATATCTAAATAATTATGTAAAATTAGGGAAAATTAGGAAAAATATTCTGTTTTCTTATAAAATAGTTTTAAAATTTTGAAAAGTAATTTCAATGTGTTTTGAGTTGTATTCGCATATTTGATGCTTTTATGTTCTTCCATTTTATGTTTTATTATTATAAATCTATTGATTTAAATTTCTCTATTTATCATCTTATATAACAGTGCCTCGTTCTAAATATAATGGCTGCATCGGGTTCTCACGAGGGAGGTGGTGATGCTGGTCTTACTGACATGGCTTGGCAGTATTGTACTGCCATTGATGGTGATAGAAAGAAAATCCAATGCAAATTCTGTGGGAAGAAGCTTATGTCTGGTGGGATTACCAGACTTAAGCAACACGTGAGTGAGACTTCTACAGACGTGGCAAAGTGTGCTATAGTTCTATGGAGATTACTAGGGTCATAGCTGCACAGATGAAGGGAGGCCAGCAGAGAAGGGCAGAAAAAGAAAAAAGTAAACAACAATTTGATGAAGCAATCCGAGGCACAGTGCGTGGTTTGGATGATGATAGTTCAGATGATGATGGTATAGATACCAGGGGTTTGACTGAGAAAGAGGCCAGAGAACTGAGATGGGGAACAATGGCTAGTAAAGTCAGTCATGAGATGGACATGGAAAAATTGAGGCAAAGAGCCTTAGGGGCAGGTGGTAGTGGATCATTTCAGCAACCTGAAGAACCAAAAACACGGAGTAAGGAAGGGGGGTTGGCTTCTATGTTTAGAAGATCAAAAAGTACTAAAGCACAACCCCAGACACCACCACCTACTGCTAGGGATGAGGATTATGTTGAGATTCTACAGCAGGATCCAACAACTTTTAGAAAGGTTGGCGCCAAATAGAAGAGATTAAAGAGTATGTGGAGCTAGAAGGGTACAAAAGAATTTATTGGGGATGCTTTATTAGGGATGCCTATGCCAAGTGGTCCATCTATAATAGTATCCCAGCAAATGCCAGTGGTGGCCCATACTATCAACTTTTCTTTGATGCAGTTGCTCAGGCTGGTCCTGGTGTTAAAACCCCTACTCCATATGAAGTGATGAATGTCTATCTCCCAAGAATTAAAAAAGAGATAGAAGTATGGATAGAAGGGTTGAGGAATAACTGGGGTACATATGGGGTCATTATTATGTGTAATGGTTGGACTGGTCCCATTAGAAAATCCATCATCAACTTCATTGTCTACAGTGATGGGAAGACATCATTTTTGAAGTCTGTGGATGCATATGCATTCATAAAAGATGCTAACTACATCTATGGATTGTTACAGACAGTGGTGGACGAAGTTAGTGCTACAAATGTGGTGCAAATTGTGACACTCAATGGTAGCAACTACAAGAAGACAGGAGAGATGATAATGGCTAACTATAACCTTTTCTGAACTCCATGTGCTGCCCATTGAATTGACTTGATGTTGAAAGACATGGGCAAGATCTAAAAAGTAAAGCAAGTGGTTGAACAAGCACATCAGGTGACAACATTTGTATACAACCATGGTTATTCTTTGAACTTGCTGAGGGAGAGATGTGGAAGGGACTTGGTAAGACTCGGTATTACCAGATTTGCTACCAACTACACAGCACTAAAGAGCTTTCAAGCAAAGATGTTAGGTCTCAGATCGATGTTTGCATCTGAGGATTGGTTTGGGTGGAGGGAGTCCAACTCTCCTGCTGGGGTTTAAGCACAGACTACTATAGCTTCAGAGGAATTTTGGAGAACACTGAAGGATGTAGTCAAAATTCTAGAGCCAGCGGTGAAGGTGCTAAGATTAGTAGATACAGCATTCCAACCCACCATGCCACATTTATATGCTGCCATGGATATGTTGAAGGACCGTATAAAAGCTGCGCTTCTACATGGAAACAAATATTTTGTGAAGATTATCAAAGATCGATGGGAGAGTCAGCTAATGCACCCATTGCATAAGGCTGGTGAATGTATTTAATAATGTCTTTAATTTAATTTTACTTAATAGTTAGTACTCTATTTTAATCTGGCGACTCAAATTTTGCAGCATACTATTTAAACCCCAAGTATCAATATTCACATGTGCTTGGGCTCAATTCTGACTTTATCGGTGCGGTAAAAGATATTGTGGCAAAATTAGTGCTAGATTATACTGTACAATCACTGGTCAATCTGGAGGTGAGTTGTATGGTTTAAGTGCTGAATTATTTGAATATCCATATATTACAATGGCTAATGGTTATAAATTTTGAAATGGGTGTAGATTAAAACATTCAGAGATGGTCTTGGGAGTTTTGGAACTCCCGCCGCAGTGGCTGGACGAGATAAGACCGATCCTGGTATGGAATTATGGAAATTAAAATTTTCAAGTAACATATCTTATTTAATATGTGTGTGTTCTTCATCTTGTGCAGCTGAGTGGTGGTTGTTGTATGGCGAGCATGCAGCTGAGTTGAGGAGAATAGCAATCAAAGCCCTATCTCAGACATGTTCTGCATCTGGGTGTGAGCGAAATTAAAGTAGTTTCTCCCTTATCCAGTCAAAGAGGCAGAAAAAATTGGGCTCTCAATGGCTAAATGACTTGGTGTACGCCCATTACAACATGAAACTGAGGGTACAGTGCTTGAAATTTGAACAAAGAAATGAACAAGAGATGATCGAACTAACCGACGTCTTTCAACTATCTTCAGATGATGGGATGCCCGACCCCACTGTGTCTGCTCCGATGGGTTCTAATCTCGAGCGGTTTATGTCCTCGGATGAGGGTCGTGTACACGCAGTCGCCTAGACAGTTTGACCCCCTAGCTGGTAGTGACCCAGAAGGCGATGATGATACATTGGATCAAAGTAGCTGGTCAACTTCTGATAGTAATGGTGATGATGGTAGTGGTGGTGGTGAGGAGGGTGGTGGTGGTGGTTATGATGGTGGTGGTGGTGGTGTGGTGGTGATCCTAGACCGACTGTACCCATTATTAGATGGACCAACGAGAGTCAGTATACACACTCTACACAGGATCCAGATCATGGTGGATGCGCATCTTCATCACAGCCTACGACTGGGTATACACGTAGGTCTCGTCAACGGGAACGCCCTTTGCAACCAGTGGAAGAAGAAGAAGATTGTTTCTTTGACATCGTTGCTGATCCTGATTATATGTCTGATGTTGAAATTGATAGCATGTCCACAAGCTTTGGAGGACTGAGCATTGAGGGTAGCAGAGGCAGTGGAGTGCTCATGGATTTGGCACTACTTCGGCGTACAGTTCTTATTCCGATGATGATGACCAAATGATGGAAAGTGCATATGACTATTCCGCTGATACTAGTAATGCTACATCACAGACTGGCTCAAACTTTATGGACAGTCTCTTTTCAGTCCCAAATTTGCAAAGAACCACGCCCCCACATGAGCCAATATATGCTCACTTTACTCCACATTATAGTGAATTGTATCCAAGGTTAGGTATCTTTAGAAACTTCCTGGATCATGTATATGAGAAATATGTGGAAGACTACCAGACCTTCTATATCCGAAGGATGTCATGGTAGGACTGTGTTTATCAGACTGAGATATATTTTCTTTAGCAAAGTCAATCTGATCAGATGGAACCTGCACGCCACTCTACATATGATTAGACATTGGGATGAACTGATGGGAATGTATTATTTCATTTTGAGTATTTAAGTCTTTCATATAATGAGCACTTGTGAGTTATGTCATTTTGTGGGATTTATGATTTATGAATGTATGATTTTCCGATAATGTGATTACTTTTTATGCTTCAAATGTGTTTATATATGTTAAATAAGTATTTTCCTACAATATATAGCCTTAAAATGGCTTTAAATGACCTTAAAACATAAAAAAATGGCTTAAACCATAAAAAAAAACCTGTCGAAGCTCCCATTTTTACCCTTTGGGAGTTTTGGCAAGTTCTCGTCGAGATCACACTGAGATCTCGGCAAGATCTCGGTAATCTCAGTTTTCTCAAGGGTCGAGACACCCTCAAGATCCAAGATTTCGAACTATGGATCTAGTTAGACTTCGGCAAAAGAAAAAGGTGACGCAGGAAAAGTGGGAAATGGGAATGTATCAAGAGAAAAAAAAGAATTGAAAAACCTAACACAATAAGCCGTAGGATGAGAATTCCAACCTTCTTATTTGCAGATTATCTAGCATAACCATTATAGCATCATGATATGGGTTGGTGGTATGTTTCACACCTGAGACCCTGGTTATTGCATGCCATTGGTTGACAAAGGAATGATAGATCTTCCTATCATAATTCGAAATCTCGGTTCTCGAGGGTGTCTCGACCTTTGAGAAAACCGAGATTACCAAGATCTCGGTCGAGATCTCGGCGAGAACCTGCCGAAACTCCCAGAGGGTAAAAATGGGAGTTTCGACAGGTTTTTTTTATGGTTTAAGCCATTTTTTGGTGTTTTAAGTCCATTTTAGAATCATTTTAAGGCTATATATTGCAGGAAAATACTTATTCAACATATATAAACACATTTGAAGCATAAAAAGTAATCACATTATCGAAAAATCATACATTCATAAATCATAAATCCCACAAAATAACATAATTTACAAGTACTCAGTATATGAAAGACTTAAATACTCAAAATGAAATAATACATTTCCATTAGTCCATCTCAATGTCTAATCATATGTAGAGTGGCGTGCAGGTTCCATCTGATCAGATTGACTTTGTTGAAGAAAATATATCTCGGTCTGATAAACAAAATCCTGCCACGACATCCTTCGGCTATAGAAGGTCTGGTAGTCTTCCACATATTTCTCATACATATGATCTGGGAAGTTTTTAAAAATACTCAACCTTGGATACAATTCACTATAATGTGGAGTAAAGTGAGCATATATTGGTTGGTGTGGGGGCGTGATTCTTTGCAAATTTGGGACTGAAAAGAGATTGTTCACAAAGTTTGAGCCAGTCTGTGATGTAGCATTACTAGTATCAGTGGAATAATCATATGCACTTCCCATCATGCGGTCATCATCACCGGAATAAGAACGGTACGCCAAAGTGGTGCCAAATCCATGAGCACTCCACTGCCCCTGCTCTTGTCCACTGCTACCCTCAATGCTCAGTCCTCCAAAACTTGTAGACATACTATCAATTTCAACATCAGACATAATATCAGGATCAGGAACGATGTCAAAGAAACGATCTTCTTCTTCTTCCACTGGTTGCAAAGGGCGTTCCCGTTGACGAGACCTACGTGTATACCCAGTCATAAGCCGTGATGAAGATGCGCGTCCACCATGATCTGGATCCTATGTAGTGTGTGTATACTGACTCTCACCGGTCCATCTAATAATGGGTACAGTCGGTCTAGGATCACCACCACCACCCTCATCACCACCACCCCCCTCATCACCAACACCACCATCATCACCACCACTATCAGAAGTTGACCAGCCAGATTGTTCCATTATATCATCATCGCCTTCTGAGTCACTACCAGTACCAGCTGGGGGGTCAAACGGTCTAGGCGACTGTGCGTGTACACGACCCTCATCCGAGGACATAAACCGCTCGAGATTAGAACCCATCGGAGCAGACACAGTGGGATCGGGCATCCCACTAGGCTCATCCATCACAGGAACTGCTCTGTCTCTCACCCATTCCACATAGGGATCCTCTTCATCTGAAGATAGTTGGAAGACGTTAGCTAGCTCGATCAGCTCTTGTTCATTTCTCTGTTCAAATTTCAAGCATTGTATCCTCAATCTCATGTTGTAATGGGCGTAGACCAAGTCATTTAGCCGTTGAGAGCCCAATTTATTCCGCCTCTTTGAATGGATAAGGGAGAAAGTACTCCAATTTCGCTCACACCCAGATGCGGAACATGTCTATGATAGGACTTTGATTGCAATTCTCCTCAACTCAGCTGCATGCTCGCCATACAACAACCACCACTCAGCCGCACAAGATGAAAAACACATTTTAATACACATATTAAATAATATATTTTACTTGAAAATTTTAATTTCCATAATTCCATACCAGGATCGGTCTTATCTCGGCCAGCCACTGCAGCGGGAGTTCCAAAACTCCCAAGAGTATCTCTGAACGTTTTCATCTACACCCATTTCAAAATTTATAACCATTAGCCATTGTAATATGTGGATATTCAAATAATTCAGCACTTAAACCATACAACTCACCTCCAGATTGACCAGTGCTTGTACAGTATAATCTGACACCAATTAAAATAAAGTACCAACTATTAAGTGGAACTAAATTAAAGACATTATTAAATATACTCACCAGCCTTATGCAATGGGTGCATCAGCTGACTCTCCCATTGATCTTTGATAATCTTCACAAAATGTTTGTTTCCTTCAACATATCCATGGCAGCATATAAATGTGGCATGGTGGGCTGGAATGCTGTATCCACTAATCTCAGCACCTTCACCACTGGCTCCAGAATTTTTACTAAATCCTTCAGTGTTCTCCAAAATTCCTCTGAAGCTATAGTAGTCTGTGCTTGAACCCCAACAGGAGAGCTGGACTCCCTCCACCCAAACCAGTCCTCAGAAGCAAACATCGATCTGAGGCCTACCATCTTTGCCTGAAAGCTCTTTAGGGCTATGTAGTTGGTAGCAAATCTAGTAATGCTGGGTCTTACCAAGTCCCCTCCACATTTCTCCCTCAGCAAGTTCAAAGAATAGCCATGGTTATATACAAATGTTGTCACCTGGCATGCTTGTTCAACCACTTGCTTTACTTTTTGGATCTTGCCCATGTCCTTCAACATCAAGTCAATGCAATGGGCAGCACATGGAGTCCAAAAAAGGTTATAGTTAGTCATCATCATCTCTCCTGCCTTCTTGTAGTTGCTGCCATTGTCTGTCACAATTTGCACCACATTTGTAGCACCAACTTCATCCACCACTGTCAGTAGCAATCCATAGATGTAGTTAGTATCTTTTGTGTATGCAGATGCATCTACAAACTTCAAGAATGATGTCTTCCCATCACTATAGACCATGAAGTTGATGATGGACTTTCTAGTGGGACCAGTCCAACCATCACACATTATAGTGACCCCATATGCACCCCAATTATTCTTTAACCCTTCTATCCATACTTCTAACTCTTTTTTAATTCTTGGGAGATAGACATTCATCACTTCATATGGAGTGGGGGCATTAACACCAGGACCAGCCTGAGCAACTGCATCAAAGAAAGGCTGATAGTATGGGCCACTACTGGCATTTGCTGGGATACTATTATAGATAGACCACCTAGCAAAGGCATCCCCAATAAATTCTTTTGTACCCTTCCAGTTCCACATACTCTTCAATCTCTTCTGTTTGGCGCCAGCCTTTCTAAAAACTGCTGGATCCTGCTATAGAATCTCTACATAATCTTCATCCCTAGCAGTAGGTGGTGGTGCCTGGGGTTGTGCTCTAGTACTTTTTCATCTTCTAAACATAGAAGCCAACCCTCCCTTACTCCGTGTTTGTGGTTCTTCGGGCTGCTGAAATGATCTACTACCACCTGCCCCTACGACTCTTTGCCTCAACTTTTCCATTTCCATCTATGGCTGACTTTACTAGCCATTGTTGCCCGTCTCAGATCTCTGGCTTCTTCCTTAGTCAAACCCCTGGTATCTAGACCATCATCATCTGAACTATCATCATCCAAACCACGCACTGTACCTCGTATTGCTTCCTCAAATTGTTGTTTATTTTTTTCTTTCTCTGCACTTCTCTGCTGGCCTCCCTTCATCTGTGCAGCTATGGCCCTGGTAATCTCCACAGGAACTATAGGACACTTTGCCACATCTATAGAAGTCCCACTCAAGTGTTGCTTAAGTCTGGTAATCCCACCAGACATAAGCTTCTTCCCACAGAATTTGCATTGGGTCTTCTTTCTATCACCGTCAATGGCGGTACAATACTGCCAAGCCATGTCAGTACGACCAGCATCACTACCTCCCTCACGAGAACCCGAAGCAGTCATAATATTTAGAACGAGACACTGTTACATAAGATGATAAATAGAGAAATTTAAATCAATAGATTTACATTAATAAAACTTAAAATTAAAGAACATAAAAACATCAAATATGCGAATACAACTCAAAATACATTGAAATTACTTTCCAAAATTTTAAAACTATGTTACAAGAAAACAGAATATTTTTCCTAATTTTCCATAATTATTTAGATATTATTAATAATTTTGGATATTAAATAAAAATAATTTATTTTTTGAAAAATATAATCCGACAACATGAAACCGTAAATTGGTCAATGATGTTCAACATATATTATTTTGAACACCAATAGATAAGTATTAATATTTTTTTTACTAATTTTTTATTGCTGGAAAATAGAATTTATTAATAAAAAATTCATAAAAAAAAAAATATGTACAGAAAAAAATAATTGAAACCGTGACCGCGTAAATCGGCCAACGATGTTCAGCATATACTATTTTGAACACCAGTAGATAAGTACTAATATTTTTTTTATTAATTTTTTATTGCTGGAAAATAGAATTTATTAATAAAAAATTCATAAAAATAAAAATATATACAGAAAAAAAAAACTGAAACCGTGACCGCGTAGATCGGCCAACGATGTTCAACATATATTATTTTGAACACCAATAGATAAGTATTAATATTTTTTTATTAATTTTTTATTGCTGGAAAATAGGATTTATTAATAAAAAATTCATAAAAATAAAAATATGTACAGAAAAAAAACTGAAACCGTGATCGCGTAGATCGGCCAACGGTGTTCAACATATATTATTTTGAAAGTAAACTGATTAATATTTAAGAAATGTATTTTTTATTTTTTTAAACAAAAAAATAAAATAAATATATATATATACAGAAAAAAAAAAATGAAACCGTGGCTGCGTAGATCGGCCAACGGTGTTCATCATATAATATTTTCAATACCATCTAATTAATATTTATCATATATTTTTTTTAATTTTTAATTGCTGGAAAATACATTTTTTTAACAGAAAATCAAAATAAAAAATATATATGCAAGAAAATAATTTCGAAAGGATGAGGTTGTAGATCGGCCTAATGACTCTCACATATATAAATTTCATGATGAACCAACATGTATTGAACATATTCATGTAAAAAAATAAGTTTTAGGGGAAAAAACCATACCTCAAACCTTAGATTTGCAAAGAATAGGTCAAAATGAGCCTCCAACAGCACTTTGATGGAGAGATTTGCAAAGAACAGAGGTTTTCGAACCTTAGATGCAAGGTTGGAGAAGAAGGAATGGAGGAGGAGAAGAAAACAGAAGGATTTGAGAAGCAAAATGAGTCTCGGTCGAGATCTCGACCGAGACTCTTATATAAAGCCTTGGACCAGTTCGAAACTGGTCGAGACCAGTCGAGAACCAGTCAAGAACTGGTCGAGACTGGTCGAGACCCAGTTTCGAACAGTGTTCTCGTCTCGACCCTTTCGAGATCACCGAGAACCTTCTCGGTCGAGTTTTAAAACCATGCTTCCTATCTAGGTGATGCATTCAGTAACTTGAAAGAAACAACTATACATAACTCAACATAGGAAAGATTTGGTGTAAGAATAATAAAATAAAAATTTCTCTCAAATCTACGTACTTGAGAGCAAGTCTAGCAGCAAGCTGTTTGTCTTTCAGCCGTAGACAATATTGCCAACTATTGCTCCAAAAATTATGTGCAGCATAACCTTGAGATTGTCCAGAGACTGAGTGGCTTTCCTCTCCACGTTCAATAAGTAATTGAAGTAAATTATCAGAGGCTCCATCACGTAAGCAACGATCAGAAAGAGCAAGAGCATCGAATAAGTTTCCTTCCTCAATAAGTCTGTCAAAGAAGATAACAGACATCATTAAAACAGCTTAATTTATCAGTATAAAATGCATAACAGTATGAACAAAACCCAGAATGATTACGTATATTACAAAAAAAAAAAAGAAAAAAAGATCCAGAATGATTAGGGTCACAGTGATTGAAACAGCCAAGAAATGTATTAACTCCAAAATTCATTTAGTTTCTCTGAGCCATGGGGAAGCTATACAATGACTAAGAAAAAAAAAATCACTGAAATCATCTTATACACTAGTAATGAGCTTGAATTTTCGCATTGATTGATGTTCGTTACAACAATCTACAGTGACTCGCCTTGGTTCGACAGATTTATCCAAAAAAAAAAAAAAAGGTTCAACAGATGCAAGACACTCGGTGCATTCAGGTAAGTATGGAATTATTCAGATGAATATGAAGGATTATAAGGAATAGAATTTGTCAGAAACTCATAACAAAATGGATGAGGTTGGCCAAAAGTCCACGACGGAATAGTTTTCTTCTCCAATAAATTTGAAGAGGATGGTGCCTTTTATAAAGATACGAGAGGGAGAGATGATGATTTTTTGTTATAATGGTGTGGATCAGCAGGCTGTTTGTGGGATGGAAAATCAACCTTATGGAGCAGGAGGGTCCTACTAAGATTTGAATTTTGACCCATCACTGTCAACAAAGTTGTTAGGATGAACTACATTGTATTCCAGGAGGATTTCAAGTATCGCAGGAGAACTAAAACTGGTGAGTGTTTGCTTGTTAAATCAATTAAATCGATAGAAAATACTAATTTACTAGTGGTGTCAAAAAATCTCCTCAAAAATTTGAAGATGGAAAATTTTTAGGGAAGGGACTCATAGCCACAAAATGAAGGCCACTTCTGGGAATATCTGTGGTCTTGGTGACCCATTATCATAACTTAATAAGTTCATAACAGATTTGGTGGAAACCACCATCTTCCACCGTTGGTGGCTTGTCATCTTGTTCTTCCATCCACTGCTCAACAATTGAGATTAGCCTGTCAAAGGAAGATTCCATACGATCGGATGTGACCAGCAATTGGCCCTTAAACTCCTGAAATTTTCACCGAGAATCTTCAAGATTCGCTTCAACTTTTCACAAGGTCTCTTACGCAGACAACAAACAAGAGGGTAGCCAGCTTTATTGGAGATAACCCCTAGGGCATTTTGGGAGACTTCAACACTATTCGATTCACGCTCGAGAAAGAGGGAGGCTGCTTTGATGAAGGAGAAGTGGGGCTTTTAACTCCTGTTTGATGGCATAGGAGTTAATGACTTGAAATGGTCGGGACTGAAATTTACCTGGAACAATGGTAGAGGGGGTGATCACATAGTGCCTTGTAAACTTAGTAGAGTACTGGTTAACGATAAGTGGCTCTCCTGATGAAAATGCTGGATGAAATCATTGGCAAAAAGATATCAGTCAACAAAAAGAGAAGGTTTTTCTTGGCTCTATTATTTTTGTTCATGTTCTTCTGCATTAACTAGACCCCCTAAACCTCCTATGGCCATAAGAACATGAACTGCAAAAACCTGACCTACTCAACCCTCACCAGTCCACTAAAAGATGGGCAACATAACAAGCAGGGTGATCATTACATAGGGCACGCTCAGCTAATTCTTCATGAAGAAATCTAGAGCCCGATCACAACATTAAGGAAATTACAGACACTAGGCCAATCTCATAATTGCATTCCGATAATTCCCATACAGTAGGAATATTTTTTACTAGCCTCATGTGGCCATAATCCAACAATCAATGCATCATCATATTTGGAACTCCAACCATTCACTTATGTTCATCTCTCCATATTCCAATAAATCTGGCACAGTACTTATTCAAGACTTTACATAACATCTTAACTTTTTTCTAGGATTTTTTTAAACTTCTAATAGGTACCTCTGGATGATTTTTACTATAGATGATCTAGTATAGTCGTATTTGTTAGCTTTAGCAATACCATGTGCTGCTATGTGCACATGGGTCCCACAGGTCCTACCTTGTTATTTTATGGTTTATTTATTTAGATTGGTGATTATAGATTCCTTTTATTGTTAGGATTTGTTTCCTAAGTTGTCTAGGTTTACTTTCCTAATTAGCTTATGATTGTAATTAGGAAAGTTTCCAAGTCTATTGTTTTCCTCTTTGGTTATAAATAAAGGAACCACAGGAAGAGGAGTACGCTATTTGGTTCTTCCTCTTCCTTGGAGAATTGGCTCTCACTTCATCGGTTTCACTGTTATTTCTTTATTGCAATTTGCAAATTGTTACAGTATTGTTGACCAAACACATATTTCAATTAAGTGCAGATTACCAGAGCTCTGCCATGTGAAGCAAAAATATTCTGCCTGAACTGCAGCAGCTATTATTGAACTTTTGAAGCATGACAGAACATCTACTACCATTATCATTTGATTTTGGGTGAATATTTCAGAGTGGAACAGCTACTTTAGGAAATATTGATTTAGTCCATACATTAGACAAACACTATGTTGCGATATGTAATGTCTATCTAGGTGTCACCTAGTTAGTGCTGTTTAATTTCCAGCATTGTTTAAGATTAGAGTTAAATTAGAGTTGGAGTTTCCTTCTTGGATTCTAACTCTCCTATTGTCGACTCCTATTGTGACTTGTGAGTCTGTCTTAATAGTCTTTTTGTAACTCTCTTTTATTATAAATATAAGACTTGTTGGTCCCTAAAGACCATCCAAGTATTCATTTCTAAAAGAGTGCTTCATCATGGTATGAGAGATCTCGTTCTAATCCTCTGTCTCTTCTATGACGACCAAAAGTTTCCATTGTTATTTTTCTTCCTCCTCTTTCCCCTCGGTTTTCTCTACCTGAAAAAAGGGCAGCACTAATGAAGTAACCTCTTCTTGATTTAGATGTTGCCCTGTACTTACTTCCATTAAAACATGATTTGTTTCCTTGAAGATTAATAGTTGCTGTATGAATTAATTCTTCTTTGTTCGAAGATCGAGTTATTCCTTCCTATTGAAGGTCAAGTCTTCCTCTATTAGGGACCCAAGTTCAAGATTACTAGCGGCATCTGTTCCTTCCTAGGTTGCAACCAGACCCTGCAATTCTTGTTTCTCTCTACGACTTGCGATATCAATATCTGATCTTGTGCTATCGATATTAGATCTAGTCTTATGATATTAAAACTGGTCTTGCAATAATCGATATCAGATATGGTATTGTGAGATTAATATTAGATCAGGTCTTGCGATATTGATATTAGATTTGGTCAGAATCGATCTAACTAGACCAGCAAGTTTCTCTGCCTTCAACATTGATCAACCTCATCCCAGTGAAATCAAATTGTGATGTGTCAATCTCTGGTTGAGCACGTAACTAGCTAACCAAGACAGATCAGTTTTTGTTTAGCTCAGCACACATCGAGATCAGATCTTTTGGAGTTTCAATATTTTTTCCAGCATTATTTGCTCTCGATTTTGATAAAACCTTGCGCTACCGATCTCTCTATCAACTTGGATGTTACTACTGTTTCTTTCGATTCTGATGTACAGAATCGACATGAATACCAACCATTTGCTGTTACTTCCATCAAGTTCGATGGTACTAATTACATATGTGGTCTTGATCCACTTGTCTGACCATTGCTGGTCGTGCTTTCAAAGGACATTTTACGGGTATGACTGAGAAGTCCTCCGTTGCTGGTACTACTCAAGATCGATGGATCTTTAATGACTACTTAGTTATGTCCTTTTTCCTAAATTCTATGCTTCTAAATATCACCAGAGTGTATCTTCTACTGGACTCTGCAACTCAGATTTGGATGGCTGCCAAGGAGACTTATGGACAATAGAGAATGATGCTCAGGTGTATGAATTACGTAAAAAGCATAATGAAACCACTCAGAAGGAGCTTTCTGTTTCTCAGTACAATGCTGAACTTCGAAGTCTATGGCAGATCTCCTTTTCTCACTTTGGACCAATCCTATTCTTTGGTACATATTGAGGAGACATGTAGGTCTGCCATGCTTCAGTCCCTACTACTGATTGTTCGGCTTTACAGAGTACCTCCCGTTCCATCCCTAAACCTAATGGACCTTCACACTCTAATGATAGTACTAAAGAGGCAATTAAGTGTGAACATTATGGTAAACTCTGGTACACTAAGGCAAAGTGTAGGAAGCTTCATGGGAAATCAGCTGACTTTAAAGCCAAATTTGGTTGTGGCCACTCCAAAACAAGGCCAACCACACTAAGATAGCTGCTTCTATTACCAGTTCTGACACTGGTCTCTCTCCTGATAAACTACAAGTTTTCCATCGGTTCTCTAGTCCTTGTCCACTGCATTTGCTTCTGCTACTAGTCCTTCAAGTTCCAATTTTGCCTATTTAAGTATTTATTTGGTGGTCATTGTGCATCGGTAGTCTAGCCCTTGGATCATTTACTTGGGTGCCACTGATCACATGACTGGATCCTCTAGCCTATTTCATCAGTACTCTCCATCCTAAGGGAAAGATAAAGTTCGAGTGATTGACAGGACACTCTTCCATATCTGGAAAAGGTTCTAATTGTTGTTCTCCTTGTCTTACATTATATTCTGTTTTACATATCCCTAACTTTACTACAAATCTACTTTCCATTAATAGCCTTACTAGGGATTTAAACTCTAAAGTCATTTTTTCCAACCCATTGTGTTTTTAAGGATCTGGTGACAGGGAAGAAAATTGGTTGTTGTAAGCAAGGTTCTAAATTTCTGTTTCGTGCCTAGGTTCAGCCACGCAAAGCCGAAATTTGGCCTAAAAAATGGAAAATTTCTGGCAAGTTTCGAAGACAATTTCAATAGCAAATAAAAAAAATAAAAAAAAAAGAATTTTGAGCCCAATTTTTTTGTGTGATGCATTCTTAACCTTCTTAACACATCCATTGAATGATTTGCCAAAAAAAAAAAAAAAATATTCCCAAATGGTATTTCTTTGTCTACATCATAGTTGCTTCTAATCTCAGCAAGGCTTTCTGCTCATCATTGTTCCCGATCCTTGACAGACTTCGGAAAAAGCTCCAACTTTGGAAAACAAAAATTCTATCTTATTCTGGGAGGCTGGAACTTGTTAGAGTGGTCATGCAAAGCTCTTATTTGTTCTGGACGGGGATCTTTGAACTCCCTAGTGCTATTATCCAAAAGAAAGAAAGCTTGATGAGCGCCTTCTTGTGGAAAGGTACTGATGACAATAACTTCTTTCATTCTATAGGATGGGCAAAAGTGTGCCTCCCAAAGGAGGAAGGAGGTTTGGGCTTCCGAAGAATTAAGGAAGTGAACAAGGCTAGTATCATGAAGCTGGTATGGTGTGTGGCTGAGAAAAAGAAGAGCATATGGATTGAGTGGATATACAGTAAATACCTGAAAAGAGATTCTATATGGTTGGTTACGGCGAGCCCTCACTTTCCCTGGGTTTGGAGGACTATTCTTCTATATGGACAGTTAGCCCTCCCTTATATCAAATCCCTTATCGATGATGAATCATCTACTTTTCTTTGGCTTGATAATTGGCATCCTCAGGGTGTCCTTATCGAAACCCTGGGCGAAAGAATCCAGCTTGACTTCGGAAGAGATAGACTTGCTATTGTGTCATCCATTATGACTAACGGTGTTTGGTCTCCTGGAAGGGCTTCCACTCATGTTCTGAGGCAGGCTTGGGATGTCCTCAGCTCCATCTCGCGAAGACCTCATGGTAGTGGTGATTCCATATGCTGGACAGCCTCTCAGAATGGTAGATTCTCTGCAGCTTCAGCTTGGGACTTGGTTAGATCTTGTAGTACGAAGGTTGCTTGGTACGATGTTGTGTGGTGCAAAGGGCATCCACCTCGTCACAATTTCATCCTATGGAGAGCTTTGACCCAATCTCTGCCCACTGGAGCACTCCTTCATAGCCGGCGCATCATCCATAATGGAAGTTGTTAGCTATGTTGGGCCGCAGAAAAAGATGTTGCTCACTTATTATTTTACTGTTTCATATCCAAAAGAATTTGGGGAAAGATTTTGCAGAAGTGTTGGCCTTGTCATAGAAGAATCCGGCCGTTAGATCAAAAATGGAAGTGGATAGCCAAAAAATTCAAGACGAAGTCTCCATGTGACACCATTGTCAAGATTGCCTTTGTGGTAACGGTGTACCATATATGGTTTGAGAGAAACTTGAGGATGTGGGCGGTTAAGGCGAGATCTCTCAACCAGATCTGGGAAGCAATCTCCTTTGATGTGTGTGCTCTGATGATGCCCATAACTCCCCCTCCCCCGGATTCTGAAAGGAATAGATTCATTCTCTCTTCTTGGAATCTTGATTCCTCATGAGGTCGTTCATGTTGGTTGTTTATTTGGCTGTTTGCCGCCCTGTTTCTCTATTCTTGCTTTTGCTTTATTGTAGGCTTTTGCCTGTTGTTGTAAGGAGCTTGGCTCTATCCTTCGAATACCCAGATCCCGTATAGGCGGAGGTGAGGACGGAAGAAGCAGGGGCGAAGCCAAAAAGACTTTATCATGTAATGTAATAAGGGACGGGGCGTCTGTTTGCCTTCTACTTGATCATCTTCAGATTGGCGTATCCCCTTGTCGCGAGGACTGCCCCTCGGTCATGTTCTTCTGTGGATTACTGGTTTCGCCAATTTTATCTGTCGATGGATCTTCTCAATTGGAAGATCTCCTATATGGAGAATACACATTCCAGTTGACCGAGCCTAATTCGAAATTTCTGAAATTGACTTTATTGGTCTTTCCGATCTGCTGCATGCCTTCTTTTTCGATCGATCCGCTGCTTCAATGCGCTTTAGGTTTGTTTTCTTTCTTTAGGTCTGTTTTTCCCCCTTCCAGGGCTTTGTTAATATATACTTACACATCCAAAAAAAAAATGACTAATATCATTTAAGTAAATGAAATATAACATTTATATTTCATTTACTTAAGATATTATTCATTAATAAGCAGAACACCCCAATTTGAATCCAATAAAAATAGTCTAAAATTCAAATTCAAAAAGAATAAAAAATCAACTTTCCAATTCAAGAACAAAAGCTGGATTTTTTTATCGCGGGATGATTTTCAACTTTTAAATGCTGGTTTTTTTCTCTAATAAAAAAATTATATAAATCTTATTAGAGTAAAACATCATTAAAAACCAAGAGTTCACCAAAATAATCTTTTGTTTTGATATCCAAAAAAATATTCTCATTCAGACAACTTAAAACAAAATTCGCATACTCCGAACAATGTTTCAACACACCTTCAATATAAATCGGATTTAAGTAATGTTAGATCAGCTTTGCAATAAATCCGAGATTACTTGAACCTAAATTATATTGAAGGGGTTACGTTCCAGTCAAACCTTATTTGGAGTATCTGAATTCTGTTTAAAGTCGTTTGAATTGAAATAATTTTTTGGACAACAAAACAAAAGAATATTTTGGCGGACTTTTGGTTTTTAAATGATGTTTTATTTTAATAAAATTTAAGAAATTTTTAGATTGAAAAAAAATCCAGCATTTGAAAGTTGAAAATCGTCCCGCGATTGAAAATCCAATTTTTATTCTTGAACTGAAAAGTTGACTTTTTATTCCTTCGGAATTTGAATTTCAGACTATTTTTATTGGATTCAAATGGGGAGGTGTTTGCTTATTTATGACTAATATGTATACTATCCCTCCTGTATACAATATAATGTTCCTTGTCTTGTACTACTCTGACTTCTAAGGTCAAAGTACACCAAGTTGCGACCAAGTTTTGACCGAAACTAGAGATTTAAACCGAAACTTGGTCGAAACAGTGAATTCAAACCAAAATTTGGGACTTTTTTGTTTCGAATCTACAATTCATTTCGTTTTTGGAAAAAACCGAAACATTTTGGCCAAAATTCAAAATTTCGACCGAAATTTAGACTATGGTTGTGCATGGTGGTCTCTATTTGCTCGGAAATGGTTCTCCTCCACCGATGTTACCTCTACCAGTTCCTCTGCTACACTCAGCTTTCTCAGATCTCCTTCAGTGCCATTGTCATTTAGGACATCCTCCCCTTGGGACTTTATCTCATGTTTTTCCTTATTTGGTTAAACAATGTAATAAGGATGAGTTTTTTTGTGAAGCTTGTATTTTGGCCAAACAAACTCGTTTCAGTTATTCCCCATTAACTAAGAGAAGTGCATCTCCTTTCCATTTGGCTCACTCTGATGTATGGGGTCTTGCTCGTCATGCCTTTATTCATGGTCATCATTGGTTTGTGACATTCATTGACTGCTACTCTTGCACAACATGGGTGTATATGATGCAGTATAAAAGTGACGTAGGCCATTGTTTTCAGCTCTTCCATAACATGGTTCACACTCAGTTTAATGCCTCTCAAGATTTTATGAAGCGACAATGGCTGCGAGTATCTTAAGGGATAGTTTTAGAATTATTTGACGAACTCTGGGATCATCCATCAGACTAGCTGTATTAACGCCTTGGCCCAGGATGTCGTGGCCAAATGAAAGAACCGCCATCTCCTGGAGGTGGCCCATGCTCTCGTGTTTGCCAACCATGTTCCGTCTCATTATTGGAGTGATGTTGTACTCACTACTACCTATCTCATCAACCGTATGCCCACTCGCACTTTGACGACTCGTTCCCCAATTGATGTTCTATTAGGTTCTAGCTCCTTTCTCATTCCTCCCAAGAACTTCAGTTGTGTGTATTATGCTCACAATCATCGGTCTCTTGGCAAGCTAGAACCCTGTGGCCTGCGGTGTACATTTTTGGGATACTCGGCTACTCAAAAGGGCTACAAGTGCTACCATCCTTTCACATGTCATACCTTGGTAACCATGGATATTCTCTTCCAAGAGACACGTAATATTCATCGCCGCCTCTTCAGGGGAGTTTGTGAATAATAAAGATGTGTCGGTTCTTAAGATTCTTCCTGTTCCAACTTACCTCAGGATACTCCAACTCAGGGGGAGCAACTGCCACCAATACCACCAATCTCAATTTAGGAGGAACTTAAGCCACAGACACCAGTTCCGTCCAAGAGGAACCGTAGGAGAATCCGGATAAGTCAACCCTTCCGGTCTATTAAAGGACTTGAAAGAAAAAGCAAGTTGAAACCACTACCACTACTGTACCAGCCATCATCCTGTTGCCATCCTTCGAGCCAGAGCCATCTACACTATCCAGTAAGATCTCTTCCTCTCATGAGTTACCTATTGTTGTTGATAAAGGTACTAGGGCTTGTACTCGCACCCCATATCTCATTTTGTCTCTTATGACTCATTCTAGTACCTATCGTGCTTTTGTATCTTCTCTTTCCTCTACAAGTATTCCACAGAAGTGGCACAATGATTGTACATGTCCGAAGTGAAAAGCAGCTATGATTTGAAGAGGTAAAAGCTCTAAAAAAGAATGATACATAGGATCTTGTTGCTCTTATTCCAGGAAAGTGACATGTTGGCTGCAAATGGGTGCTTATGGTGAAATAGAAAATTGATGGGACAGTAGACAAGTACAAAGCAAAGCTTGTGGCTAAGGGCTTTACCCAAACTTATGGGATTGATTATGAGGAGTCATTTGCTCCAATTTCCAAATTAAATATTTTTCGAGTTCTATTATTAAGTGCTATTATCAAAGCTGGGATCTCCGACAACTTGATTTCAATAATTCATTTTTGCATGGTGAATTTGACGAAGAAGTATATATAAACATTCCCCCAAGTTTTTCTTCTGATACAAGTATACAACTCAGGGCAAAGTCTGCAAATTAAAGCATGCACTTGATGGGTTGAAGTAGTCTAATGATTTGCCATGTTTCACAAGGTTATGAATTTAGTAGGGTACAAGCAGAGCAATGCTGACCATACTCTGTTCATTAAGCGATTTGGTAATGAAGTCGCACTTTTCATAGTTTATGATGATGATATAGTTGTCACTGGAAATAATAATAATGAGATCTCTCACCTCAAGAACTTCCTTGGTCGTGAGTTTCAAAATATAAAGGATTAAGGAAAACTAAGGTACTTTTTGAGTATTAAAGTTGCTCAATTTTCAAAGAGCATCTTCCTTTCCCAAAGAAAATGTGTCCTTGGTCTTTTATATGAGACTAGTTGTTGGGCTGGCATCAAGGATTAAAGTATCGCATATTGGTAACCTATCGGTTGGACAATTTTAAGAGACGTATCGTATCGTATTGCGGATGCGGGACAAGACACGCACAAGAATGATTAGGGAACATACAAAATACAATTTATAAGCATGAAAACCTTATACAAGAAATCTTGAAGTATTTTCAAGGATTTAAGACATATTTGATGACATTCAATGAGCTACAACCTTTGGTTCGCATAAACTGTAGGTTTTCGGCAAAGAAAAAGACCAGAAATCAAGCTTTATATGTGTGTATCACCGTATCCAACTGTATCAGTTAGATACACTTCGATACAAGTTTTTTTTTTTTCTTGAAAAAATGAAAACTTAAGTGTATCAATACATATCAAGTATATCGACCGTATTGGAGTGTATCGAGCCGTATCGGTCGATAAATATGGATACACTTCCTTTTTTTAAAAAAGAGAAACGTATCGAAGAGTATCGTATCGACCATTGTCAATACGGATATGTATCAGTGGACACGGGGAGTATCGTATCGATATTTAAAACCATGGTTGGCATCATTTTGACCAAGGTTTAAAATCTCGGTTCTCGGAGGCATCTCGGCCTCTTGGAAAACCAAGGTTTCGATCTCCGAGAGATCTCGGGATATTTTGTGTTATCGCCCGAGATCTCGGAAGCCAATACTTGACTCAAAGATAAGAATGGGGAACCAGTTGATAAGAGTCGTTACCAGCAACTCGTGGGAAAGTTGATCTACTTCTCACACACATGGTCAGACATTGCTTTTGCAGTGAGTTCGGTATGTCAATTTATGCATGATCCCTACTCCTTTCATTTGGATGTTGTTCTTCGTATTCTTCGCTACTTTAAGTCAGCTCATAGAACAGGGATTTTTTTTTTATCCTCATGATCATCTGTGGATTGAGGCATACACCGATGCTGATTGAGGTGGATCTTCGGATAAGAAGTCTGTTTCTAGCTATGCTACTTTCGTTGGTGGTAATCTTGTCACATGACAAAGCAAGAAGCATAATGTTGTGGCAAAGTCAAGTGCTGAAACAGATTTTCATTCTATGGCTTAAGGACTTTGCGAGTTATCTTGGCTTAGAATTATAATAGAAGACATTGGTGTTCCTGTTCGCCTAATGATGTTGTACTGTGATAACAAAGCTGCAATTAGCATTGCTCATAATCCAGCGCAACATGATCGTACAAAGCATGTGGAGATCAACTAATAGTTCATCAAGGAAAATCTCGAGTGGACTGAATTATTTGCCCTCCGTGAAGTCAGAAGAACAGTTAGCAAAAGTGTTCACTAAGGGTATGGAGGAAAAACTTTTTCATCATAATTTGGTCAAGTTGGGCACGTGTGACATTTATGCTCTAACATGAGGGGGAGTGTTGCAAAATGTATTGATTGTCTAGGTGTCACATAGCTATATTCATGGTTTGAGGTGCCAATCGAAACCAGTGGTTTCGACCGGCACAACTTGGTATCGACCAAAGTCGAAAGACTCGAGACGAAACCTTAGGTCAGTACTGAAAAGTACCAAGTTTCAATCGAAACCTGGTTTAACTCGACCAGGTTTGAACTTAAACCTGGTTTTGATTCTCGACTTGGTTTTGGCCCACCTAGCCTTATAAGAGTCTAGGTTCTGATCGAAATCTGTCGACCAGATTCCCAAACTCGACCAGATTTTGACACCAAAGGCAGGACAATACATAGAAGTAGTTGTTCGATCTGATTTCCTTAGAACATAAATCTAACATTGAATAATGCTAATGCTTAGGCTCTGAGGCTCTGAGGCTTGGTCTGACCCCTCCCCTCCCTGTTCCCTCCGGCTTCTCGGCGATGGGGGCCTTCCCTCCGGCCAATGGCTATGTCCACCTCTCTGGAAGTGGTCTTGGCCCTTGAAGCAATCCCCCCACCTCTATCCTGTGTGGTTGTCCCAGATGATTCCCCATCCATGTCTATGTCTAACCCTGCATTTCTTTCATGCCTCCCACTTGCTGGCTAACTTCAGTCAGATCCTCTTCCGGCCACTTTTGCTTCTGTGGTAAATCCTGACCTTTCTTTAGAACTTAACACCCCCAATCCTGGCCTCCCTTCCAAGCTTCAATCCCTAGTTTCGAAGATTCATTCAAGAACAGTTCCCGGCTCTACCCTCTACTTTCTAGTCCTAATCCTCACCCAAACAGTCAGCATCCTAGTCGCACCGCCCCTGAACCTTTAGGTTGGAATAACCACAATTCACCAAAACCATTACATACCTAAGCACAAACTCAAGTTCATCCCTCCAGCCTCTCGGGACTCAATCAAAATTGGTGTCTGCTCTCCTGAAGCCATCTCTAAAGAAGTCCAGGCATTCTGGTTCATCTGTTGGGGGAAGATTCCCTGAGCACAATATGCTCAGAACCTCTGTATGTGGAAAAAGCCATAATTTTGAAGACCCGGCGAGCCTTTGCTAGGGTTTGTATCGAATTCTAAAGTTCGGACAAGTTGGAGGATTGTATTTTAGGGGAGGATGATGAGGTCTGTTCTACCAAGCAGTTAAATATGAATGGAAACCGCCTCAATGTTTACACAGTCAAGTCTTCGGCCACCAGGAATCTGCTTGTTCCTTGAGTCAAGCGGAAGCAGAGTTGAAAAACCATGCTATGGGGAAGGAAAACAAGGTTCCAGAAATGCCCCAACCAGCTGATCAGAATGAAGGGATCTACAACCTTGAGAAGATGGGAGAACATGAAGAAGAGGTGACTGCGGTAAACCACAATGGCTTTGTTCAAGTTCAGAGGAAAAAATGTAAGCAGGTAGGGAAGAAAGCGGGTTTGGAGTCGGGACGGGCAGGTAGATCCGAAAGATGGATTCGTAAGTCTTCCAGCTTTTTGGGAAGGGCAACCTCAACTCTAGAGTCCACTCACCATCTGCCCAGGTTTCTCGGCCTAGAAACTTGGCACTGTCAGTTATCCCACCTACCCCAGCACCTTCTCCCAACATTTGCCATTCTGAGCTCATCCTACCTACCCCCCCTCTCTCTGTTTCTATCTACTCGAAGAACCCTTTTGCCACTTTGTGAGATTTGCTTATTGATCTGGACGTTGAGATTCTGCGATTTGGTGCTCCTCTAGCTTCGACTATTGACTCCCCCCCGGCATCCCAGACAAATCGTTGCTTATCCTCTCTCGAGACAAAACTGGGTCTACGTTCTCTTACAGAGCAGCCCTTGACATCCATAAGCCTGTTAACCAACCCATTTCCAGATTTGAGCTATCCTTAAGGCCAATGATATCCAGTCAGCATTGTTGTCATCGTCCTGCTGCTTCCCTCTATCAACCTGGCTAACTGTCGCAATCAGCTTCCTTGGTTGAGCTGCCACCGGAGGATGAGGTGGCTGTTTCATCTCAAGTGTTTAACACCTGTCCTAGGCCTCTTGCTTCCCTGCCACATATGTCTGAGTCGGAGAATGACTCTCCTACTAGAGATGTTTGCTATGAAAGATCTAAATTTATCCTGAATGATGGTCTAACTTCGAATGAGGAAGGGAGAGAACCGGCGTGGCTGGACAGAAAGGGCTAATCGAGTATCTGACTTTTCTTATGAATATAGGTTGTTGAAATGTAAGGGGGTATAATGACCCAAGGAAGTTAAAGAAGATAAGGAAGCTTGTTAGGGGAGGTAAGCTGGGTTTGGTTGCTATCTTGGACTCCAAAGTAAAAGAATCTAATTTGGCTCGTAAATGTGGTGTTTTTGTTGAGGGATGGGAATTTTCCCATAATGGGTCTAATGTGGACCTTCGTCACCTTCCTAGAATCTTGGTGTACTAGGATCCAGGAGAGTATTCTTTGGAGGTCTTGATTTTATCTATCCAAATCATCCTTGGTCGAGTCTATTTGAAGATGACAAATAGATAACTTTTAGGTTCTTGGTGGTGTATGCAGCTAATGATCCTAGAGCTAGACTGGACCTATGGAAAAAGCTGGAAGATATGGCTAAGGGATCTTTGGAACCTTGGTTAGTGGTAGGACTTAAACATTGTCAGAAACCAAGGAGAGAAGATGGGAGGGAATCCGATCAATAAGCAGTACATTGATAGGTTTAATGAATGTCTCAATAGCTATGGTCTGAAGGATCTTAGGTGGGAAGGCCATTGCTTCACATGGTCCAATAATCAAGGGGGACAGAGAAGGATTGCTTGCAAGCTGGATCGGGCTATGGTGAACTCAGAATGAAGGGGAGAATTCCAAGATTCTTTGGCAAATTTCAAGGGGCCAGGGATTTCGGATCATAGTGCTTCTGTGATTACCATCACAGAGGGGAAGAATTATGGGGCCAAGCCTCTCAAATTTTTTAATGCTTTGGTGGATCAAGAAGGTTGCATTCCTTTGGTGACAGAAGCTTGGAAGGAGTATGTCTCAGATAATCTTGACCCCCTGTCTTCTTTGCTGTTAAGCTCTAGAAAATGTAAAGGCCAAATTGAAAGATTGGAACAGGAAAATTATTGGAGATGTCCACATTGCAGCTAAGGAAGCAAAAGAGGCTCTTTCCCACTGGCAGGATCGGATGGATCAGGATCCTACCAAGCAGACATTTACTGAGGAGGAAAAAATAGCAAGGGCTAAATATTTGGAGGCGTCGAAGGAGGAGCAATTTCTTCAACAGAAATCAAGGGTTCAATGGTTGAACTTAGGGGATAGAAACAATAGTTTTTTTTTTCATTCCATCAAGGAGAGACAATAGAGGAATCTTATTATTAGTATTAATGCTCCGGATGGGTCTAAGTGGGTTGAGCCAAATGGCAACAAAAAAGGAGCAGAAGAGTTCTTCAAAAATTTGTTTGGCTCGGGGGATGTTGAAGATCAGCAAGATAGACCTCAATTTGAGGTCCATAATGTTATTACGGAGAACATGAAAGAGACCCACCAAGCTCCTATCTTGGCAGAAGAGATCAAAGCAGTGGTGTTTGGATTCAATGATAACAAGGCTTCAGGTCCAGATGGATTCAATGGCTTTTTCTTCAAGAAATTGTGGATTGTGGTTGGTCAGGATCTCATTGCTGCTGTCCAATGGTTCTTTTTAAACCCATTCATGCCTAGAGCTGTGAACTCTACCTTCATTTGTCTTATCCCGAAGATCCCTGAACCAAGAGAGTTTAACAACTTCAGGCCAATAGCCCTCTGTAACCAGCTGTACAAGTCATTGCCAAAATTATTGCAAATAGGTTGCAGGCTGTTGTCCGAGCACCTTCATCAAAGGTCGTTCGATTGCAGATAACATCCTGTTTTGCCATGAGATTGTGAGAGGTATGGATCGTAAATTTTGGTCTCCCATTGTTGTTTTAAAAATAGATATCCATAAAACTTATGATTCTGTGAATCAATCGTATCTTCCGAAGATCCTTGAGAAAATGGGTTTCCCCCAAGTTGTTGTGCAATGGATTAGTGCTTGTATTCGTACCCCAATGTTCTCCATCTTGGTGAATGGGTCGCTAGCTGGGTACTTTAAGGGGGGAAGAGAGATCCGCCAGGGGGTTCCAATGTCCCCATACCTGTCTACACTTGCTATGCAGCTTTTCTCCAATATGATGCAGCAAGCAGTTAGGGATAAGAGAATCCCCCTTGCTCATGCTCATAGGTGTAAGAAACTGAATATTTCACATTTAATGTTTGCCGATGACCTTATGATCTTTGTGATAGCAACTTCTGCAGCCATCATGGGAAATTTAGAAGTTTTGAAGACTTTTGGAGACATCTCGAGGTTGGTTGTGAACCAATCTAAATCTTCTGTTTTTTTAGGAGGGGTTCAGGAGAATGCCAAACAGTCCTGGAGGGTTGTCAATTGTTAGGGGGTGCCTCTAGTTGCAGGAAGACTTTCATTCTTACACTGCTACCCTATCATTAAAAAGATCAAGAAGAAGACTGAAGGATGGAGAAGTAGATTTCTTTCTTATGCAGCCGGAATTCAGCTGATTGTTTGTGTGTTGCAGGGGAGTTATATATACTGGTTTGGGCTGTTTGGCCTGCCCAAGAAGACCTCTAAAATGATTGATTCTTTACTTGTTAGCTTTCTTCGGGCAGGGCCGACCTTGTCAAAGAAAATCCAATTTGTTAGCTGGGTCAAGTTTTGCAGTCTCAAAGCTGAAGGAGGGTTAAGTATAGTGAAAGACATGAACAGGGCTGGGATTACGAAAAACTTTTGGCATGTGCTTTCCAATCATCAAAGCCTTTGGGTAGAGTGGATCAAAGGTAAATATCTATCAAATGACTCTATCTGGTCTGTGGCATCTGAAGGATTGCTCTTGGGCCTGGAATTCTATAGTGAAAGTCAGGGACGTCATGAGGGAGATAGTGTCTTACCTCTATTGGCTCTGGTCTTAACACTCATTTATGGCTTGATCCTTGGCACCCGGTCGGGATTACGTGGAATGTTTATGGTCCCAACTTTTGTCAAAGTTTGGGTTTGTCAAAGAACACCAAGATTGGAGAGATCTTAGGAGATAATGGTTGGGAGCAAAGACCGAATGATAATGTCCATACTATTGAGATATGGGAGGGGCTCCAGTTTGTGGATAGATCAAGGGGGACATTAGATGATAAAGTGCTGTAGATGAGATCACATTCAGCTACCTTCTCTACCAAATCGGCTTAGAATGAGATTAAGCTGAAGTTTCCAAAGGTGGAATGGGTTAAAGCTGTGTGGTTTGTTGGTAACATCCCAAGGCAATCTTTCATTGCTTGGAGAGCCATTCACAAAGCTTTGGCAACTGCTGATCAACTTTAAATCCGGAATATCTCTACTTCCTCAAGTTGCTGGTTCTGTTGGCCTGGGAAGGACTCGGCTGACCACCTCCTCTTTAAAGTGAGTTCTCCAAGTTTATTTGGGCTGCTGATTTGAGTAGATGCACCCAAGGTTCGATCCACTCTCTTGACTTATGGATCAATACTAGATGGGTTGCAAGAACATTCAAAGGGAGTAAATTATTTGAGATGGTGGGAAAACTTGTTTTCTGCTCCTCCATTTACTAGATCTGGTAAGAGTGTAATAGAAGGATCTTTTCTTCTAAGTCTAAGAAAAGAGAGACGATCCGTGATAGCATCATCAAAGATGTCCAAGAGAAGATCAAGCTGTTAGGCTCTCAAGGGCCTATCTCTTGTCCTAGGTTGAGATTTCTGAAGTCTAATTGGGTGTTTGATGTAAACTGAAGCTTTTGATTGTTGGGTTTGGTTCCTTGTTTGGGTGCCTTCTTCTTTTGCTGGTCACGGTTTGGTCTTGTAATCTGGGGCCTAGGCTCCCCTTTTTTGGGGGTTGCTTGATGTGTTCTCTGTTGTTGTTGTTGTTTGTTGTGTTCTTTGTTCTTGGGTTAATAAAATCTCTACTTACCCAAAAAAAAAAAAAAAAAAGACACAGAAGTAATGTTTCTTTAATTTTATATTTCATTTACTTTAAGATATTATTCATAAATAAGCAAATTCCCCCCCCCCCCCCACCTGGTCTCATTTGGAATCCAATAAAAATAGTCTAAAATTTAAAGTCAAAAGGATAAAAAGTTAACCCTCCAATTCAAGAACAAAAATAAATTTTTGGGTGCGGGATCAATTTTCAACTTCCGAATGCTAAGCCTTTTTCCAAAATCTAAAAATTCCATAAATTTTATTATAGTAAAGCATCACTAAAAACCAAGAGTGCACCAAAATAATCCCTTGCTTTGATGCCCAAAAATTATTTCCATTTAGACGACTTTAAATAGCTTTCACGTCTTCAAACAAAGTTTGACCGGAGTGAAACTTCTTCATTATAACTCGGATTTAAGCAATCTCAGATTTGTTGGAAAGCTGATTATGCTAGCTTTGCAACAAACAAATCCAAGATTGCCTGAATCCAAGTCATATTATAGGAGTTACGCTCTAGTCAAACATTGTTAGGAGTACGTAAATGTTGTTTGAAGTCATCCTGGATGAAAATAATTTTTTGGACATCAAAGCAAGAGATTATTTTGGCACACACTTGATTTTTAATGATGTTTTACTATAATAAGATTTATGAAATTTTTGAATTTGGGTAAAAGCCTAGCATTTAGAAGTTGAAAATCGCCCCCGCACCCAAAAATCAGGTTTTTGCTCTTGAACTAGAAAGTAGACTACTTATACTTTTGGAATTTTAATTTTAGACTATTTTTATTAGATTCAAATGGGGGGTGTTTGTGTATATATGAATAATATCTTAAGTAAATGAAATCATTTATTAAAATGGTATTAGTCATAAATAAGTATTGTCTACTTAACTCTGGACACCACAATCCAGGTCTTAGCGTAAACTAGCAAACTTGGGTCCACGCCACATGTAATTATTTTGGATGTCTTCTATTCAAACTAACAAGTGAAACAAATTTCTTGCCGAAAAATGAGATTTTTACATGAGACTACAAAGGGAGAAAATTTTTTTTTTCTAGAATGTGATGAAATTTTTATATGTTAGTTACGTGAGCCCGATCTACAAGCTCACAGTTTCAGATTTCGATTTTGATTGTTGTAGGTATTTTTTTCAATTATTTGCATTTAAAAATGAATTTTCAGCAATTAAAATTTAAAATAATAATTATTATTACTCATTTGATGATGATGACCTATTTATATGTTAATCACCGTTGGCCGATTTACTATCCTACAATTTCAGATTTCGATTTCGGTTGTTGTATGTTTTTTTTTTTTTGAATTATTTATATTAAAAAATAATTTTTAGCAATTAAAAATTAATTTAAAATTGATTAAAAATGCTATAAAATCGGGAAAAATAAGAAAATATGTTCTGATCGCATTTAAAATATGAAAAAAAATTTGAAATGTAATTTCTACTGTGTTCAAGTTTGTAAGGTTATTGAAGTTTGTGTTTTCTATGAAACAGTGCTTGGAAATTATGTCGAGACCAAGTTACGGGGCGCGGCGATGGGGGCGACGGTACCGGTTCTCGGACCGACCCCGCATGGCAAGATCTTACTGCCCTTCAGGGTGATAGGAAGAAGACCCAGTGTAATTTTTGTGGGAAGAAGCTTCAGTCTGGCGGCATCACAAGACCGAAGCAACACTTGAGTGTATTGGGCAAAGATGTTTCTAAATACCCGCAGTGTCCTGTGGAGATATCCAGGGCCATAGGTGAACAGTTGAGGGGAGGGAGGCAGAGGAGGGCAGCAATGGAAAGAAAAAAACAACAATTTGAAGAGGCAATTTGAGGCACCGTACCAGAATCCAGTGAGGAACATGAGGCTGAGGGATGGGATGTAGAAGATATGACAGAGGCAAGAGGCAAGACGGATGCGTCATGCGACAATGGCTAGTAGAGAAACCCTTAGATCGGATGCGAGAGAGGAGACGGGGCGGGAGCAGTACATCCGGAGCGGGTGGCGGTGGTAGTGGATTTGCTGAGCCCGAGCCACAAAGACGGAGCAAAGGAATTGGTTCTTGGTTTTCTAGATCACGAAGTAGAAGGGAAGAACCTGTGCCACGGGGACGGGATGATTATGTTCAAATTCTAGAGCAAGATCCCGCAGTCTTTATGAAGCAAGGTAGTAAGAAAAAAAAATAAAGGCAATGTTTGGGGGAAAGAATAGGGAGTCAGTAGGGTATTCTTACTCTAAGTGGTCGTTAAATCATGGCATCCTAGCAAACGCCACCACAGGCCCTTTCTTTCAGAGCATGCTAGATGCGATTCTTGAGGCGGTACGGGGGTTAGAGGGCCAAATCAATATGAGTTAATGACATTGTGACGGACAACGGCAGCAATTTTAAGAAGGCAGGGGAGATGTTAATGAACAGTCCCGACTACAATCTCTTTTGGACTCCATGTGCTGCCCATTGTATTGATTTGATGTTGAAGGACATGGGTAAGATAAGTAAAGTCAAAAGAGTGGTTGAGCAAGCAAGACAAGTAACCACTTTCATCTACAACCATGGTTATTCCTTGAACATGCTCAGGGAGAGATGTAGAGGGTACTTGGTCAGACCAGGCATCACCAGATTCGCTACGAACTTCATAGCATTGAAGAGCTTTGAGGCGAAGATGGCCGGACTCAGATCGATGTTTGCATCTGAGGATTGATTTTCGTGGAGACAATCAGCTACACCCCAGGGAGTGGAAACAGAGAGTACCATCGCTTCAGACGAATTTTGACAAAATGTGAAGGTGGCAGTCAAGGTGTTGCATCCTGTAGTACAGGTGTTGAGATTGATAGATACTGAGCGAAAACCAACCATGCCACTCTTTATGCTGTTGTGGACGCATTGAAAGTACGTGTTAAAGCTTTGATACCACGTGGCTACAAGAATTATATAAAGATCATCAATGACCGATGGGAGAGCCAACTCATGCATCCATTGCATAAGGCTGGTGAGTAAATTTGATGATATATTTACTTTTATCGTTACTTATGTACCAATATAATTTTTATTTGCTTTAACCATGTGTCCACCGTCAAATATTTCAAGCATACTATTTGAACCCTAAGTACCGATATACGCATGTACTTGGGACGAACGCAGAACTGATTGAGGCAGTGAAGCTAGTGGTTGCAAAGTTGGAGCCAGATCCCCAAGCACAGGCATTGGCAAACCTAGAGGTGAGTTGTGTGCTTCAATTACTAAAAATATGATCGTCGTGACACTAATTGTACTGGTTACTGCTATTGCTAGTGCGGCAAAACTATATATTGTAATTGCAAATATTTATAAGTTTTCGATTGTGTGTAGATTAAAACCTTCAGGGAAGCCCGTGGGAGTTTTGGGTTCCCCCATGCTCGCATCCGGTTGTGAGCGAACCGAGTACTTTCAACCTCATTTATTCAAAGAGGCGGAATCGACTTGGCTCCCAACGGCTAAATGACTTAGTCTTTGTGCATTACAACATAAGGCTGATGGTGCAAAACATGTTCTTTGATAAGGAGGATGATACCCCGCTCGAGCTCGCCAACATCTTCCAGCTTGACTCTGAAGAAGAAGATCCACTAGTAGAGTAGGTGCGGGACAGGGGAGTACCTGTGATGGACGAGCCCGGGGGGATGCCTGACTCCCATTTGGCCACCCATTTGGATACTGATGTCGACGAGTTTTTAACCTCGGAAGAGGGTCGAGTCCATACACGGTCCCCCGTGCCGTTTGACCCTCCTGCCGGGGCACCGATACGTAAGATCCTGAGTGGAGTTGGAGTGGTAGTGGAGCTAGTGGTAGTGATCATGGGGGTGGGGGTCGAGCCACTTTTGTCAATATTGGGGCTGATCCAGAACCACGAGCATCACCTGTTAGATACACTGGGGAGAGCCAGTACACTCATGTAACACAGGATGATGACCATGTTGCACGTGCGCCATCCCCATTACGTAGACCAACTTCGTATTCGCGTAGGCCTCGGCATTATTCCCATTCTCAACATGATGAAGATGCTGATTATAGTAGCACGATGGACGCCGACGTTGATAGCCTCTCTAGTGGCTTACGAGGATTGAGTGTGGAGGAGAATAGCGATTCTTTGCGGTGGACATGAGCAAGTGGAACTTTCCCCGGATATAGCACTGGTTCAACATACACCTCAAATGATTATGTTGATATCAACTTCGTCCCCCATCCCACTACGACTGCATATGGTTCTTCTTTCAACGATGGTTCAGATGCAGGAGCACATACACGGAGTCATAGTGGATCAACCAACTCTTATTCCATTCCATCAATACTTCCGCAAGATTCTACGCACCAGAGTACTACTTCAGAAGTTTTTCCATTTTTCCCAAAGATAGGTATCCTTCGGACAGCTACTGATGTTATATTTATGAATCATGTGCAAGACTACCAGAACTACTTTGCATCAAGAATGTCATGGGAAGATTATGTTGCTCAATTGGAAGACAATTTGCGTCGACAACTTTCTCAGATGTATGATGATAATAGGATGGATCATCCACGACACTCTACGTATTACTAGACATTGTATCTGTATAAGGATTGTGGAAATGTGGACTATAGGCACAGGGGGACTATGGGATCATTCAATGTTGAATATTTGAATTTTGAACTATGATGGAAATTATGTAATGATTTATAATGAAGTGTTATTTTGTTTCTCTTTCCCCTAATGCATTATGTTATTGTCTCATTTGCCATATTTGATTGAATATAATAGCTAATATTAACCTAAATTTACAACAAATTTCAGCATTGACTGTGAAAACATGGGTGTAAACCCAAAAACCACAAATGGTCATTATTTTTACAATGTTATACTCTAAATGTGTTTATGTATGTAAAAATGAGGTTCCCCTAAAGTTGGAGACCTAAAAAAGGCATTTTGGCCACCGAGACAGCCTTTTTGTCTTGGACAAAATGCACAGTCTCGGCGAGATCTCGGCGAGATCTTGCCGAGATCTCGGTTTCGGAGGAGGCCGAGACTCCTCCAAAACCCGAGATTTTAAACCTAAAAAAAGGTTTTTGGGCCTCAAAACCATGATTTTTAAGGTTTTCTACGAAATCGGTCAAAACCCGAGACAACTCGGTTTCGAAATCGGCACCTTGACCCTTGGTTGTATCTATCTAGGTATCACCTAGTTAGTGCTGTTTAGTTTCCAGCTTTGTTTTATTAGAATTAGAGTTTCCTTCTTGGATTCTAACTCTTCTATTGTCAACTCTTGTTATGAGTCTGTATTTTTTTCGTCTTTTTGTAACTCTCTATTATTATAATATAAGATTAGCTAGTCCCTAAAGACCAGCATTCAGTTCCTAAAAAGTAATTTCAACGCACTAGATACGTAGCCAAAAAATAAAGGAAAACAGGATGATCATTAATCTGAAGGAAGCAAATTAGCAGAACATGAAGACAAAGAAAACTGTAAATACCTCTCCACAGCTTTTTGATAGGGCCCCTCATTCTCCCAATCAAAAGAGAGGAAAACTGTTGGATCAAGTTCAACATTCTCAGACTTTGTGAAATCTTGCCAAGTCTCGGAAGCTGCATTGCTACTGAACTCCAGCACACTTGTAGAAGTGTTACTGCTAACAATATCATCAGATTCTGACTCGGTATCACTTCCAGGATCACGTAATCGCTTGACAGCAGTCTTGATCTCAGGCCTAGAATTGCCATCTGCTATGACAGGCTTAGCTGTCATAGCAGATTCTGATACTCTCTGAAGATTTGTCTGCATCTGAATCCATCGGTTCAAAGTTGGAAACCTATTCAACAAATCAATAAGTAAAATTAGACAAAGAAGATATCAAACAGCAATGATAGCAAGAATTACTTTTTGGTGTGCCCAGTCAAAAGTTAAACTGCACCGCCGACACACATTGGTTCCAGTGCTCCAGGTTCCAGAGCTACCCTTGCTTTTAAAGAAGCCTATAAAAAGTAGCTGAAAACAACTAGGTACCTCAACAATAGTTGATAGTGATGTCAATTTTCCCCTTCCCAAAGACAGAGGAGTCTATAGACTAAAATCTTGAAGGTTTATCAGCCAATGGGTACAGGCTAGCTGAATTAGACCCAAACCATAAACAGTCATTAAGACCCAATTCTGTAACAAACTTGATTGCTGACCAGGTACCCACATTGGACCAGCACCCTACTAATAGGGGAACATCCACTATGTTTCAGGTACTTGGTAACCTGTCGACTGACTCGACTCCTGTATCAAATAAATGAAGAAGTGGTCCATGTCTCTAGGCAAGTAGTACTTTATAACTTCTTACCTCTCTGATTGATCTAGAGCAAACTCATAGAACAGCCTGTCAGCATCGTGTGCATGTACTGAACCACCATTCACGGAACTAGATATAGACGAATCATTGCCATTGTATAACATGCTACTGCCAAAAACACACGCTAACACAGACCTCACGGGAGACAACTTAGCCAAATGTTTCACTACATCAAGTTGCAAAGGATAAAGAAGGCTTCCGGGTGTCACTGATGAAGGGATGTATGAACTAGGCTTTGCTTCTTTAGAAGAGCGAAAAAATGGTTTATTTTCCAGGTTTGTCCTTGAATAGATAGGTAGCACAGGAATGCATGCCCAACCATGACCAGATCGTGGAGGATAAACAGGAGGCACACATGCTGATATAACTTCATGCACAAAATCAGCACCCATTATGACTGCCACCTTTCCAGCTGCATCAGTGCTGCCCCGTTCAAACACCAGACGAGTTAAAAGCTGAAAAAAAAAAATAATCATGAGGCCATCTGATAAATATATGCACCTTCAGGAATATATGAACTAGCTTCAAAAAAAAAGAACATTGCAAAGATTTTTAAGGCTATAATAAACTGAAAGAGAGACACCTTTTACAGCTATGACCCCTTGACAACATGCCAAATATATATATTTAAGGTTCAAAATTTCTATTTTTAGGCCATTTTGCCCCTACTGAAACCAAAATATTTCAGTGACTTCCCAAAAAAAAATTGCCTTACATTTCCGCACGATTTTGGCAGTCATTTTGATTCGGTAATTTCAGCAAACTTTTGCCGAACATTGTTTAATGGGTCCTGCTACTCATCACCATGAAGAGTAAAATTATATTATTGTGAATACCTTCCTGCAACCTTCAGTCTTCAGTTTTCCTTCATCCATAATTTCAATTTCTGTCGTCGTTGGACAGAAAACTGTAATTTCAGATTCTGTAACTTTTTTAATTACAGTAAACATTATCTGCTATTGTTTACATACTGAGTTGGTCTTTCGGTCTGTTTACAGCAGTGTACTCCTGTTAAGAACCCTGTCTTGGTTCTTATGTTTCCACTTCACTGTGGTAAGTTAATTCATTTCCTTGTATTGAAATGTTACTGATTTACATAGAAGCTGGTTTCTTATGCATTAAAATTTGCCTGTTATTATTTTATGAATAATCCCAGATATAATTTATTTTGGACTCTATGTGCAGCCCACTGCTTAGATTTGATGCTAAAGGATATGGGCAAAATCAAGTTAGTTAAAGAGGTTGTAGACCAGGAAAGACAAGGAAGTACATTTGTCTACAACCATGGATTCGCCCTACAATTAATGAGTGAATGTGGAGGGGATTTGGTGAGGCTAGGTTTGACACGTTTTGCCACAAACTATATAACTCTGAAGAGCTTTGCGGCAAAGAAGGCTGGGATTAGATCCATGTTTGCTACAGAGGAATGGTTTGAGTGGCCCCAGGCTTCTACTCTCCATACTCGGTTAGCTTAGTCAACCATTTCAAGTGTCTCATTCTGGGATGACCTGAAGAAGGTGGTAAAGATATTGGAACCAGTAATCAAAGTGTTGAGAATGGTTGACTCACAGAACAAGCCAACCTTACCAAATCTATGGGCAGCAATGGAGTTGATGAAAGGACAAGTGGCAGATGCCTACAGAAAAGGCAACAAAAAGTTTCTCAAAATCATTGAGAAACGTTGGGAGAAGCAGTTCTCGCATCCACTACACAGGGCTGGTAAGGATTTATTTATTTGACATAAATTCAATTAGATTATGACTTCATTAGTATGTTTTAGTTTCTGATATATTGATAATGGTATTTTCCTTCTTTTTAGCATAGTTGTCAAGGCGTCAAGGCGAACCAAGGCAATGGAGGCCTGACTGGGCGCCTAGGCGACCAAGGCGCCCAATTTTCCAAGGCGACCCAAGGCAGCCTGGGCGCCTAGGCGACGCCTTGACAACTATGCTTTTTAGCATATTATCTTAATCCCAAGTACCAATACAACAACACTCTTAGGTTGAATCAAGATTTAATAGAAGCAGTTCAGGATATTATAGCAAAGTTTAATCCTGATCCAAGCACCCAGTGCATTGCAAATCAAGAGGTGAGTTTACAGTGTTTATCTTACCTTAAGATTACGGTCGAATGCAATATGCAAAATTGCTAATACTTAACATGTTTTATATTAGATAAAATGCTTTAGAGATGCAACCAGGAGTTTTGGCAGGGAATCTACCAAAACTGAACATTCCCACTACCACCCCTTCTGAGTATTCAAATCACCTTAATTTTTTGTCAATAAAGTATTAATATTTTACAATTTATCAATCTCATGTAATAAATTAATAATACTCTTTTAAGTTCTGATGTAGCTGAATGGTAGGTCTTATATGGAAGAGACTCCCCAAACTTGAGTAGGATAGAAATTAAAATGTTATCACATACGTGTTCCGCTTCCAGCTGCGAGCGTAATTGATCTACATTATCCCTCATACACACAAAGGGGCGAAATCGATTGGGTGCTGATCGGCTAGACAGTCTTGTATATGTTCATTACAACATGAGATTGAGGGAGGAATACCTACGCATGGGACTAGAGAAAGATCAAACCCCAATCAAGTTGACCAACATATTCGAGACCAACCAAGTCGATGACGATGATGAGGATCCCCGTCCCCTTTATGAATGGGTGAGAAATTGAGGTGAGTCCCCATTAGATGAGGCAGGAGGTCGGCTAAACCCTCAGGTTGCTGCACATCTTGGAGTCAATGTTGGTGAATATATGGTAGCCAAAGGTAGAGTTCATGCAGAAACATGCTCTCCATTTGAAAAAACTGGCTCGATTTCCTCGAGAGGCACTCCTTCAGGTTCCCCCACACAGTCAGAGAGCGAAATTGGTACTATATCATCAAATGATGGTGGTGATGGTGGTCGTTGTGGTAGTGGCGGTGGTCAGAGATATGCTAGCTTATGGGAAGAGGAAGATGATATGGGACAGCGGCAGGCACAGCAAGACCCCATCAAATGAATCTCAGTGTCGCGGATCCACAAAGGATGAGGCCCATGGCGGACGTACTAGTAAAGGGTATACTCGAGGTCCACGCAGGCGCTTCAATCCTCAGGATGATGATAATGCATGATGATTGAGATGGATTTATTGAGCTTGTCTACCACAATAGACAGCATGAGTTTAGGGGACGGTAGTGCCGGCTCTGCATCGGTTTCGTTTCCTGTGTATGACCCATATGCCGCTCCCGTGGCTACTATGAATATGACCAAGGCCAAGGTTCTAGCTATTCATCTTTTGTGGATGCCATCTTCAGGTATCCTATTCATGCTCAGCGTTCAACTCCAACTCCTCCACAATCATTTACTAGGTTGGGGTATGTTGCTTCTGTGGATGAATCAACATACGTGTGGTGTGTCCAAGACTTCCTCAACAATTGGTGCAACCAAATGAGTTGGTCAGACTATGTTGTAAACTCGGAGTCCCATTATCGGCTACAGCAATGGTATACTCGAGTCGGGGATTAGATGCGGCATGAAACTCATCGTGGAATTGACTTTGAGTGACCTCCATAGTTCTTAATTTCTTATGTAATTTGATATTAAACCTCTAAGAATGTTGTTGAATGATGTAATAGACTAATAGTAAAGTGACTATGTGAGTATATAACTAATGTCATGATTTATTTTCTGCTTCTGCATACTTTCATTTTCATAGCAGCGTATGTTATTATAATATGGTCTATATGGTTAAAAAAAAAAAAAAAAAAAAAAACTATTTAGGATTTTTTTTAGTGAAAATAATTCATAGGATATGTGAAGAAGATTAAAAAAGCATCACGGGAAAAAATTGGGCTTAAAAAAGATTTTTTTTCCCTCCGAAATTACATTTCGAAAAAAAAATACCAGATTTCGGTTTGGTTTCGACAATTTCGGCCGAAATTTTGGTTTTTGGCCTGGCCAAAACCAGGTCCGCAACAAAAATTTGAAACCTTGGATTTCATGCATCAAAACTTGACAAATGCTGCCTATAAAACTGAGCCCTATGTCACTTTATTTGAGCATTGTTGAGCAGGTAAAACACTACTAGGCATATATTGCTCATTGGTTAATAGAATTCAGCTATAATCTTTAAATGCATGTCATGTATACTGCTGTCCCCCTGTCTTAACTAGCTAAACCCTAGGTGACCTAATACCTAGCTAGTTGTAAGCATAGTTGTCAAGGCATCGCCTAGGCGTCCGGGCGGTTTAGGCCTGGGCGCCAGGGCGCCTTGTGCACATGAGAAAGGCGGTCGTCCAGGGTGCCAGGGCGTCGCCTAGGCGACGCCTAGGTCGCCTTGGACGCCCAGAATGCTTGGGCGGCCGTCTTTTTCTCATATTTTTCTTTGATCTTTGAATTTTATTTAGGAGATTTATTAGGCCAGACAGGAACAACATTTATCAGGCAGTACTTATTTATGACTAATATCATTTAAGTAAATAAAATTTACTTAAGATATTATTCATAAATAAGCAAATACCCCCCTATTTGAATCCAATAAAAATAGTCTAAAATTCAAATTCCAGAAGGATAAAAAATCAACCTCCCAGTTCAAGAACAAAAACCATATTTTTGGGTGCGAGGGCGATTTTCAACTTTTAAATGCTAGGCTTTTTTCTAAATATAAAAATTTTATAAATCTTATTATAATAAATCATCACTAAAAACCAAGAGTGCGCCAAAATAATCTTTTGCTTTGATGCCCAAAAAATAATTTACGTTCAGACGACTTTAAACAGCATTCCCGTATTCCGAACAAGGTTTGACCGGAGTGTAACTCCTTCATTATAACTTGGATTCAAGCAATCTCGGATTTGTTGGAAAGCTGATTATGCTAGCTTTGCAACGAATTCGAGATTGCTTGAATCCGAACTATATTAAAGGAGTTACGCTCCGATCAAATTCGTTAAAAGTACGCAAATGTTAGTCATAAATAATTGTTTACTTAACTCTAGACACAATCCCAGGTCTTAGTGTATACTAGCAAACTTGGGTCCACACCACATATTAATTAAGTTATGTCTTAAATGTTGATTATTTATGTAGAATGTTGCATATATATAAACATTAATATTTTAGAAATAAAAAAAATGCACTGGGAACGCCTTGGTCGCCTAGGCAACGCCTAAGCGCCCAGGATGGCCCCAAACGCCTTGGATCGCCTTGTCGCCTTGACAACTATGGTTGTAAGTGTAGGAAACCTAGACCCTAGGCTGTCCTACATTAGTTTGGTATTGGAGCCCTAGGTTAGAGTGTATAGTAGTTGTTGGTTAAGATTCCCACCTAGGAGTAAGCCCTAGTATGTACACTAGAAGTGGTGGAACTAAGCAAAAAATGAAAAACCCTCCTACCACCCGTCTGACATCCAAGCAGTGGGAAAGGGTGCTTTAACAAAATGAGGAAAACTAAAAAGCTCTCCTAGCTAATCAGGAATTGCTAAGAGCTATTCATGTACGGTTGACCACTAGTAGGGCAGACCATGAAGAGCAAGCTGCCAGCCTTCACACCATAGGCCAAAATGTCCAAAACATCACCATGAGGTTAGCTGTTGTTAAGGCTTCTGTCCAAAATCCTGATGGACAACAGCAAAATCAACCTAGAATGGAACAACATAACCCTAATCTAGGAAATAATGGTTATGAGAGACATCATGATTATTTTGATGTCCATAATAGAACGGGTGACGGTTTCCATGAACAAGGACATGGTCGAGGTGGTTTAAGAGGTCGAGGGTACCAAGGTCCTAGACATCACTTTCCTTATGGAGAAGATGAGGACTATGAGCATCATAGTTGTCAAGGCGCCAAGGTGAACCAAGGAGTTGGAAGCCCAACGAGTTTGGGTGCAGACTTTTCAAATGTCCTTAGATTAAAATTAGGAAAAATTTTAAGAGAAAAAAATTAACACCTAAAATAGGAGAAGTTCCACATAACCCCTGATTCAATTTATGTAATATCTCGCCAATTAATCAGCAAACTATATCATCCAAGAGCAACAACTGTTCCCCCCAAATAAGAGAGAAAATTTTCCAATGCTGAAAAAATAATGTTCTACGCAATCAACATAAGAATTATGAAAACTTACATCTTTAGGCCATTCATAAACAAGCGAGAAGAAGTTGAAATCATGAGTTGTATCAATTCCGTCAACTATGTCACCAATTGTTGCAATGTAGAGAATAAAGGCCGAAAGATATGTAACTGGTTTGGAACTCAGGGGACCATATAATCGTTTTCCAGTGTCTTTCATGTCATAACCAACAGAGTGCACACTAGTTTCTCCAGCTGCTGACCTGAAGGATTTTGGTTTGGTAGCTCTTAGTCCAAGACCAAGCACACCATCCCGGTCAAGAATTGGGATGATATTCTGATCAGCACTAACATTTTCTCCTTTCATGAAATTTGCATCTATATCCTCGTCAGCAAGAGCTCTTGCAAGGTTATAAAGTTTCCCTGAAATTTCAGACAAGGAAATCACAAATCTTAGGAAATACCCATCATAATGTAAAACCAGGTACTGATCTCACAAAATCCAGAAACAAGCACCACTCAAAAACTGTCGCTTCCCCATGTGAGCATCTTCAATCATCTGATGTAGAATAGCAAGAGCACGTTGTCTATGTCCTTGTCGGTTAGACTCCCAAGATGATGAAGAAAGTATAGTCTCTCCTGAAAGAATTGCTTGAAGAGTAGGAGGTTTTTCCTGAACAAATAAATCAAAAGACAATTACGTCTTTTAATACCACAAAAGTACACAGGTAGAAGTAAGAGGAACAGATGAAAAAACCTCCATTGCAATTGTCAACTAGCAGCTTTAAAACCATAGTTCGTAGTTGTCAGGGTGGCTAGGCGAACCAAGGCATTAGAAGGGTGCCCAGGCCTAGGTGATAAGGCGCCCACCTAGGCGTCGCCTAGGCACCATAGGTGTGCATTATATGTAATATAGCAACAAGAATTTTATACAAGTATGTTTATATGCAACATCGAAGTCATATCAATGCAATATGATATAATTATGCTAGTAATGACCTAATATGAGAACATCAACATATAATAAACAAAGCACAGGATATAATATAAGAATATTCAAGAAAAAACAAAGCAATAAACGTAAATCAATGTAAACTTGTAGAGTGTCAAAAAATTGATACAACATAAGGCAGCCATACCGTCAGTCTGCCACAACTCACAAAGTGATGCCAAGGCATCCAAGGCGGTCGCCTTTCTTACATCAAACAAGGCATATAATCCCCACATCAAACAAGGCATGCAATTGCCTTGGACCCTAGAGGACGCCTGGACACCTAGGTGGCACCTTTACAATAACTAGCCAGAACCTTGAAGTGAAAGAATTTCACTTGGCAAGCAAACTTTAGATAAGATTGCAAAACATGTCAAAAAGATATGACACTCTCTAAAGATGGAAGCCGGGTGATTAAAGCAAATAACAGAAAGATTTCTGGGGGTTCACCTCAACTTTAGACAGACATTAATGTAGTTCCAAGACTAGCAAATCGTATCCCATGTACAAAAAATTAAATGTACACCATCTTAAGCCAGAGAACCCACGATCTCATAAGCATCACATATGATCCAGCATAATGGAAACTCCCTTATATGTAGATCTCCATGTGCTATTTTCGTGATTCGCTGAACAAAGTATTCACAGAATCACTTCTCCACCAAACAGGGTGGAGCTAAGATGAGTTGTGGGGCCAATTTCCTCCTCCACAAGAAAAAGGTCAGACATTGATGGTGTTTAAATGTTTTCCAAGTGAATATTTCTACCATGTGGAGTGAAATTTTGGTCATTCTGACTCTGTTGGATAGAAGAGGATAAGGGGACTCACTGTCCCTGGATAGGCCACATGAAAAGTTTGGTGATCCAACTCAAAGCATTATTGAGATGAGGCCGGATTTGACAGAAACTTAACCATGACTAGATGTTGACATGGAAACATGTCTACTTAATATGAGCATTAATCAGCCTAACATGTGGTAGATACTAAATATTATAGTATCTGCTGGTTTATACCATTCTCTTTCCTTTTCCTTTTAAGAGTAGAAACCGATTTGAAATAATGGCCCTGACTTTGGCCAAGGCTTTCGTAACATACTGGAGTGGGGTTACGCAAAAGGAGTTGAAAACCATTCACGCACATGTGTGTGTGTGGGGGGGTGGGGGGGGGGAGGGCAGCAGCAACCTAAATCCTCAATTCATTCTTTCACTCCTTGAAACCTTGGGTATAAAGAAAAAAAGTCAGTTCATTTACAATAGTGCCCAACCCACCCCCCCCCGGGGCCCGCCTCCACCCCTTCCACCAAAGGACCTGATATGCCCAAGCCTGGACAAAGAGCTATAAGATTGCACAAGCAAAACAGCCTTAACTACTCATTCCTGAAAATGACACAATAAATGGCATGCTAAATAGAAGATAAACAAGCTCTTACGAGGAGGAAAGGGGAAACAAGGGTCAAAAGTGCTAGGCTGTTATAATTCATGAGACAAGTGATCAATACCATTGGTTAACAGCTCAACTAAATATGTGCATGCAAAAAGTGTAAGAAAAGGAAAGAACCAAAGGACAACAACATATAAATGTTGTGACTGCGATTGGAGTATACCATACAGGAATTAGTCAAAGATAGTAATGGAACGGTAAGGAGTCTTAAGATGAATAAATTGGATTAGGGCCTTGAAAGTGAGAAAGGAAAGTTTTACCCCCCTCCCCCGGCGGGTGAATGAATGTGTATGGTAGCAGGACTTTACAGGCCTTTCTTTTTATTGTTTTTTTTTTTTATTTCTTTACTTAAGGGTAGAGTAATCTTTTGAGTCGGAATAGGACTATATATTTAATCTCTTGTAAATCTATTGTTAAGACGGATCTTTGAACTGAATCGATAGAGGGTTTTATCGCCTCTCTTCTTCTTCTTCTTCTTCTTCTTCTTAAATCTGTCTTAATATCAGAGCCATCTCTTCAAGATTCAAAACCTATTGCAGATCTTCATCGTATCAGCATCATTGATTTACTTCTTTTTTCTATCACAAGTTAATATCGCAACTCATTGCAGATTCACATACAAGCTATAGTGCAAGTTGCAGAAATCTGGTATTGCATCGCATCTGATAGTAAGTGGTATCAAATTGCATCTGGTTCTTCTACATCTTCTTGTTATTGCAAGTGGGGCAGCAATCCCAGTAAGTATTCCGATCTTCTCATCAGCAAAGGAATCACATCTTGTAACTGCAATCTTGCAATATTTTTTTTTTGTGATAAGAATGTCGTCTGTTGAGAAGGAAAACCAGACCATTAGCATCAGGTTAAATGGCAGTAACTATTCGTATTGGTCCTCTGTGATGGAAAATTTTTTACTTGGCAAAGGCAGAATAGGTTATGTGACTAGTTCTACTGTCAAACCATCTGATCCTAAGGAAGAAACTTATGCAACAGCCATAGGAAATGGGAGAAGGAAAAACTCAGGTACTAACCTGGATTTATAACTCTGTTGACCCTAGCATTGGCATGACCTGTTCCAAATATAGAACTGCAAAGGATGTTTGTTCCTACCTTAGTCAAATGTATCTAGAATCCAATTTAGCTAAATAGTATCAATTGGAAATGGAAATAAGGTGAGCAAAGCAGGATGGGAAATCGACTCAGGGTTTTACAATCAGATGACAAGCTATTGGGATCAATTAGCCCTCATGGAACCACAAGATCTTCAATCCTCTGATAATTATATTGCCTACAAAGAGAGACAGCGATTGGTCCAGTTTCTTATAACTTTGCGAGATCAACTTGAACCACTTAAAGGATCCATTCTACATCGGATTCTCTTCCTTCTGTTGATGCTGCCATTCGTGAACTAATCACAGAGGAGACTCAGTTTAAGGTTGCTCATGCCAGTTCCTCTCAACAATCTGTGTTTGCAGCGTCATCTACACCTCTGTTACCTACTCCTTATGTCCAATCTAGTCCAAGTTACTGGAAAACCGAAAAATTGGGTCGGAATTGATGAGTGCAATTTTTGTCAACAAAAGGGACACTAGAAATCTCGCTGTCTCAAACTCCAAAAGGGCTGTTTCTCCACTCCAAACTAGAAGTTTAAAGCGTCACCTCGTCCTGGCTATCTGCAATTTTCACAGGGTCCCATCGCACTTGCAATTCTAGCATCCTCTCCAGCAATCATCTCCCAGCATTCATGGTTCAGTCCATGATTGAGCAGCTAGTCTATGCTACTTTCGTCTTCTTTGGATCAAATGCATGTCTCTCCCATCTCTCCCATGACTACTACTCACTCAGGTTTGATTGGGTCACCCATTTTTAGTTTAACCTCTAGTCATTGGATTTTTTATTTTGGTTCTTCTCATCATATGACTCCCAACATTCTTCTCTTAGTAATTGTCACTCACCTTTTTCTCGTGTAAGTATCTTAACCGCCAATGGTTCTCCTATGCATGTTAAGTCTGTTGGTTCTGTTTGTTCCTCTATCTTATCCTTACCCGATGTTTTTCATATTCCTCAATTATCTCTTGGTTTACTTTCCATTAGTCAACTGGTTGACTTTGAATATGATGTTCTTTTTTTTGTCTTCAAGCTGTATGGTGCAGGATCGAAAATCACAGAAGTTGGTTGGGAGTAGGCATAGAGCTGGAAAACTTTATGTTTTGGAAAAATTGCACATTCCTATTTCTTCTTCCTCTACCCTTTCTTCTTTTCATTTAAACAGTAACCCTTCTCTTTTTTATTTATGGCATTCTTAACTGGGACATGTCTGGTATATTTTGAAACCATTAATTGCTACCGGTCATTTAAGTAAATTTCTTTACATGGTGATGATGTGTCGTCTTGTAGTAAATGTAAACTTGCAAATATGTCTACCTTACCTTTTAATGCTAGCACCTCGTTATCTTCTTTACCTTTCTTGTTCACACTGAAGTTTGGGGGCCCCTCCAAGGTTCCTACCAAAGGTGGATATATTTATTATGTTTTGTTTATGGATGATTATAGCAAGTACTGTTAGTTATTTCTTATGTCTCATAAATTTGATTTTTTTTCTCCATTTATCGCAATTTTCATGCTATGGTTCACACACAGTTCTCCACCACAATTAAAATTCTCCGTTCTGATTTGGGAGGTGAATAACTCTTAGGGGATTTTTAAAACATTCTTGCTTCCTATAGTAGTCTTCATCATCTTATTCTAAAACACCACAACAAAATGGTGTTGCCTAACAGAAGCATCGTCACATTATTGAATCCACTCGTGCTCTTTTGTTGTCAGCATTGTGAGGTGTAAACGTTACAATGTATACTAACATTTAGATTTTGCCTTTCCAAGGTACCATCCTTCAGCTGCCTAGAAAATTTCCCTGTGCTTAGAGAATGGAGTTCCACCAAAACATGGTGCCTGGTGGGAACCATATGGAAACCAACACCATTTTCTGCTTGGTTGGAACTTCTCCTTTTGTTCATATTCAAATCAGGAGAAGAAATAAAATTACAAAGAGGACCAAAAAATCAAAAAGAGGGGAAGTAAATCAAAGATCCCACTACCCCCACCTGAAAAGAAGTAGCACCAAAGGCTTTTCGTGCTCTTTTTAACACTTCAAAAGAGGATATGGATGATGATGACCAACAGTATTTATATTGAGTGATATAATATGCTTAACATTTCCAGACAATGGAGTGATACAATACTTTTCAGAGGCCATCATAACATTATAAGTTGTAAGAACATTTCTTAGGGTGGATCTTGATAGAAATAAGATTATTCACTCATAAGAAGTACGAATGACTATTCAAGAAAACAAGTTTGGGTTGGTGTTCAGCATAGTTGTCAAGGCACTAGGACCCAAGGCGCTGGAGAGGTGCTTGGGCGCCTAGGCGTACCTACAATGTACCCAAGGCATTCCCAAGGCGTTATAAGGGTACATCTTATTAAGAAGATTTATACAAAAAGGAAGGGGTTAGTGCATCAATTTTATTGTTTTTAATACATATGCATGATTCTATGCATTATAGTGTATATATGTACTTATACATCCGATAAAAATACTACAAATGGCATTAATTAAAAAAATAAATAAACAAATAAAACAATGTGTGAGGCAATAAGGTGACCAACCGCCTAGCCCTATCTGACACGCCCAGACGCCTAGGCATTGCCTAGCAGACGCCTTGACAAGTATGGTGTTCAGTGTACTGTACTGCCTCGTTCAGTACTGACCTGTTCCAATATATCATGCAGACGTTTAAGGACACGCCTTGAAACTGAAATTATCCCCACTTCTTGAATCTGATCCCAGTAAGTTGAACCAGTCTTTGGCGAACCTCCAGGATAGATCTCAGATAGCATAACTTGAGCCTGCATGTAACAAAATTCAACGTGACATGATATCCTAACACTTAAAATACATGCAAGATCCAGCACCAAAGATAAAGGCATGCACAGACAGAGAGTATGCAGTGAGAATAAAAAACATATTTTGTGCTATGATTGAAAAGCAACATTAAATAAACCATGGTAATTATATGCTCCCAGGAAAAAACACAGGATTAAAGAAACAAGTAATCACAAGATTAACATACAGACAAAATGTAAGGAATATATGAAAAAACACAGGATTAAAGAAACAAGTAATCACAAGATTAACATACAGACAAAATGTAAGGAATATATCACAAAACATAGGTAAATATCAACAATAATGTAAATATCAATATATTTTTTTGCACAGTGTAAAATTCAATAGATATTTTCCATGAAGTCCACAAGAATTAATTTTGCATTATCCAAAAAGTATACATATTTTGATACCCAATAAGGCTGCTCATGCAGTCTTGCATTAAACATAGAAAATAGAAAGGTAGTTTTCACTTTTTCTCAGGCGGGTGTTAAGATCCAGTGTGAAGAGAACATAATCAAAGAACCAGGTTAATGTACACCAAAAAAAAAAAAATTCCAAGGTATATTTTTTTTTTTTCAAAAATAAAAAATAAAAAAGAGAACCATGAGTAAGAAGTAGCCCCAAATACAGAATGGCATAATCCCCCCCTAAACCGTCATGTGTAGACAAGCTTCTCTCCAGTCTCCAAGGCCGACCTAGTTCTGCCATATGGCAGATGATGGTGGAAATTCTGACGGATGGATAGATAGGGCATTGTCTGATTTGCTGTGTCTCAAAATTCAGGCTTAAATTCAGTTATTTACTTTCCTATGTATGTCCAGAAACCCCTTCAGCAGTCTGTGCACCCTCTCAGTGTCCTGAATTTTCAATGCTTCCTTTTTTCACTTGGTAAAATCCATTTACACTGAAATTTCTCGAGTGAGAGGCCTTGGGTTTTTACCTGTTCATAAAATTTGGGTCCCATCATCATGTCGCTAAAAAAGGGTCTGTGGAGGAAACTTTTGCCAGATGGGAAATAGAATTCACTAGAACAAGTAGAACAAACGACAAAACTTATCGTTACATATTCATTACTGTACAATGACCTTGGTTTTGGTATCGATAAAGCTCACATTATAAACCCAGAGATACCATTCTAAGAAAGTAGGCCAGAAAGAAATCTTGGGGAAAAGAAGAAGAGAAGGGGGGGGGAAGAGAGAGAGGACAACTGGAATGAAGGCCCAGGGGAGGAGAAAAAGAAAAAGAAGAGTTAAGGAACATTGTGAAAATGTTATATATGGATAAACAGGCAGTTCAGAAGCAAACTGGAATTGCAAAGACTTATATAATGTCCCTAACTATCCTTCTACATCTTAACAAGTACACACAACTTGTCCACTTGTACAGGTATACAAAAATGAATAGGTATTGATTTCTGATCTTCCAGCAAAGAGAACTAATTTGGGCAAAAGATTAATTTTCCAATTCCGTGAATTCCTTCATGGCAAGAGCTCTAAAACATTGACTATTGACACCAATCTAAAAGCATGTAGTCATCCCCTAGGGGAAAAATGCCAACATAAATCAGATGGCCTCAACCATATCAAAGGCTGCTGAAAGAGTCATAGCCATGGGAAAGAAGCCAGAAATTTTATTCCAAACAAGGATGAATATCCAGAATTTTTAACTAAAACTTAGATCACAAATCAAATAGGAATAGATATTCGAATGCAAGTCAGCAGTGAAGCCACACAAGATATAAACAAGAAGTAGGGTAAATTTGAAAATATGAAATTGGAGTTTATGGTTCCTCCTAGAATTGTTGTTTTTACTTGCCTATTAGCAATAATAACCTCTTGACCCTTAAACAATTTAAGGGACTTTAAACAAGCTTGTAGGTACTTCTTGCATTGGGAGGCAGTAAGTGGAGCAGATATCTTTCTGCACAGTGATGTGGCATACGTGATGTGGAAGTATTATTAGAATAGTTTGATAGGGGTTCGACAGTACCTTCAACATCAAACTATGTTCCCTAAATCTGCCAAATATTCAGTCATGTCTAGATGGTTTTATAGTTTGGACTTCATCCCCTATGCAGTCCCATGGGCATTATATAATCAAAAGATTGAAGATGGTTTGAAGATAAGAGGAGGGATCTAATTAGAATGAGTGTGGAAATTGGCTTACACCTGTTTGATCGGCCATGCACAACCATAATTGTCAAGGCGTCGGCGTCGGCGTCGCCTAGGCGTCTAGGCGTGATCCAAGGGTCAGGGCGCCAAAACGCCTTATTAGTGTTGAAAAGGCGGTCACCCAGGCTCCCAGGGCGTCGCCTTGGGCGCCTTGGACGCCTAGAATGCCTAGGTGGTTGCCTTGGGCCTTATGTGTTTTTTTTTTTTCTAACTTTTCTTCACCAGATTTATTAGGCTAGGCAGGAACAACATTTATCAAGCAGTACTTATTTATAACTAATATCATTTAAGTTTTATTTACTTAAGATATTATTCATAAATAAGAAAATACCCCCCCCCCATTTGAATCCAATAAAAATAGTCTAAAATTCAAATTCCAGAAGGATAAAAAGTCAACCACCCAGTTCAAGAACAAAAATCGCATTTTTGGATGCAGGGGTGATTTTCAACATCCAAATGCTAGGCTTTTTTCCAAATATAAAAATTCTATAAATCTTATTATAATAAAGCATCACCAAAAACCAAGAGGGCGCCAAAATAATCTCTTGCTTTGATGCCCAAAAAATAATTTACATTCAGAGGACTTTAAACAGCATTCGCGTACTCCGAACAAGGTTTGACCAAAGTGTAACTCCTTCATTATAACTCGGATTTGTTGGAAAGCTGATTATGCTAGCTTTACAACGAATTCGAGATTTCTTGAATCAGAACTACAATAAAGGAGTTACGCTCCTGTCAAATTTGTTAGAAGTACACAAATGTTAGTCATAAATATGTTTTTTTGTCCTATACTTTATTCATTATTTGTTGCCTTGTTGGTTTTCTCATATTAATTAAGTTATGTTTTAAATATTGATTATTTATGTAGAATGTTGTATATATATATATATACAACATTAATATAGCATTAATATTTAGAAATAAAAAAATACACTGGAAACGCCTTGGTCGCCTAGGCACGCCCCAAATTCCTTGGATCGCCTTGTTACCTGGACAACTATGTGCACAACAAAGTAATTTGAAGGAATAATGATGGAAGACTTGGGCAAGAATTGATGGGTAGTCCAGAAATTTGAATATCCCTTTTTATATATGTTGTTTTATGGAAACCTTCAGCTTCAAAGGCTTATAGTAACTTCTTATACTTTTCTCCACTTGCCATCCCTCTTCTTTCTCTTTGCCTGGGTCAGTAAGGGAAGTTTAGTGGTAATACGGGGTGGTCTATAATTTCTAATTTTGTGCAGGGTGTTTAAGCCTAAAGGGGCCTTGCCTTGGTGGGTATGGGAACTCATTCTGAAGTTGTGCTCTCTCTAAGTTCTTTCCCTACTCTTTTTTCTTTTTTTTTTTTGGTGTGGTGGGGGGATAAGAAACTATGAAAGATTTTATAGATCTGGGAAAGTCCTTGAATTCCTTCAAAAGACCGAGACAATCACGACATATAACATAGTAATGCTGTAATGGAGGCATCCCTGCCACCGCACCCCCTACCAGCAAATCAAACATTAACACAACAGAATTGGCAAGCTCCTGACTGTTGAATGTTTGACACCCTGCCTAGCCAGTAGAGCAGCCATGCCATTTCTGTACCCAGCTTCCAAATGAATGAACAGTTCACCTGCAAAGCTAAGAACTTCTTATGCCTCAGAAGATATGCATATTCGGGGGCCTTCTATATCCGATTGTACATTATATAATAGTAGAAGAATCACTCTCAAGTCTCAACAATTATATTGTCAAACCCTCCCTCGGCACAAACTCCAGCCCCATCCAAAGCGACAACAATTCTGCTCTAATAAAGTTCCCATAACCAATTGGTCCCGAATAATACCCTTATAACATCTCTAGTTGAAGACGTGTATTTCTTGCATCTTCCCCTTTCCAACTTCTTCCTTCTCTCTTGGTTTTGTGTCGTTCGGATATATATTTCTTACATTATGTTCAATGTTAATGAAGCTTTATCGTTGCCCAAAAAAATAATAAATTAATATTAATTAAAGATAATTGAAACTCCAAAAGGTGGCAGCTGTGGGAAATTTGCAATTGTGAGGCAGCAGCTTATAGAAAAAATCTTTAAAGCCAGGGATCCCTTATAATTTTCCTGGAAAACTACGAGCATGAATGATGCCAGATATTTTGGAGAGGCAAAAAACAGGGTTATAAAGTTCAGCATTAGGGTATGGCTGAACAGATTATGATGATACTAGTGACAAAGATAATAACCATTCACCATCACCCCCCGGACAAACTATCAAAATAGAAATGATAATGATTTATCCCATACCAAAGGCATCCAACTTCGTACATTACAATTATCTCACAAAATAATGAAGATTTTTGCAGGACTTGTTGGGGATCCCCCTAACCCACACCCCCCCATCAAGAGAGAGAGAGAGAGAGATTTTGATGCACCCCTGAAATTTTACATCTTTTTATTTACTTTAATGTACGACTAATTTTTTATTGTAATTGGGCTAGATTAGGATTTTAATCATTTTTTTTATTTGGTTGATGGGCCAGCCAAGCCCATGAGTGATATATTTAATTATTAGAGACCCATAGCAAACTGATTTAGAGTATTATTATTCTTTTTCATAATCGTAGGAACTTAATTTAGATGGGTAGCTGAGATCGTTTAGAATTTGATTAGGGTTTTATTTTCTTATAAATATGTAAGGGAGAACCATGCAATGGAAGAGATTTGAATGAATGAAGTTTTACTCAGTTGAGCAGTTCCTTGAACCTTGAAGAGTTCCACCCCATAACCTTGTCCTTGAAGAGTCACATTAATTCCTGTATTCTTGAAGAACTACACCCTTCCCTTTGTGATTTCTTTGATTCTTCTGTTCGTTTTCCTTGGTTGCAAACCTAGAACACTGTCATGACTCTCCCGATCCAAAGCTACTATAGATTTTTCAAAAAAAAAGAGTAGGAAAACGTTCCATAATTTTTTGATTTTTGAAACATCATGGTGCCTAAGATTTGGTTTTCAGCGGAAGTGACATGTCAAACACTCAACGACTAAAACATTTAAAGCATGGTTCTACATTTCGTGAAAATTTCATTGAAAATAGTGAAATATTTTGTTTCACAAAAAAGCGTAACGAAATGACTAGTGAAATCTACCAAAATCGGCCAGGTCCGTCAAAAAATGAAATGGGGGTGAAATCCAAAATTTCAAACCTTTAGTTAAAGGATATGTGCAATCTAGTGTTGACACCCTAATATCCAAGGGTTTTCTGGCAAAACACACATGCAAGTTCTTACTGAAAAACTCTTCAATACCAGCATCGGATAATGCATTATCACAGGAGAGTGGTAGCTAGCATTTCTCCTGGGTTAACAAGACAGAAGGTAATCCTCAAATCAACAACTAGCAAAGCACCCATTCTTACCCGGTCCAGAAGCCGCTTGGACATATTCACAGACCTTGAAGAAGTTGTAGCAACATCAATACAAAGAAGAATCTGAAAAATAAAAACATATTCCAACATATAGTTATGGTTTCAGGAAAAAAAAAAACTAAATAAAAAGGGAAACAAAGAAAAGGGAGAAGAAAAGCATTAGGAACACTTACTGCAGCTAGAGGCCCTAACTGAGAACGCAAGGATGAAAAATCTAATTCTTGTTCAGCAGTGGAAGTTCCATCAGCAACACGAGACACTGCATCTTGCACCTAAAAAGCAAATCAAATAAGAGAGTGGGAAACAACACAAAAAGCACCCTAAATGAGACACAGCAGCAGGGTTTTGATCAATCAATACATGTTCTGAGCAAAAAAAAAAACCACAGAAACTTGTTTGATAGCAATAAAATCTAGTGGAGAAAAAGACATCTGAATTTATTCTTGAAAAAAAAAATTTTTTTTTTAAGGAAAGAAAAACCGTTGATTTAGAGGAATGATTGACTATCAATGACAGTCCCACAACTTTATTTATAACAAGTGAGAATAGAGACAAGTACATAAATATCTTTATAATATTACAACACTCCACCTCAAGTTGGTGCATAGTTATCACACATGCCCAACTTGCATACGATAGGATGAAAAACTTTACCACTCAAACCCTTGGTAAAAACATCAGCAAGCTGATCACCAGTTGGAACAAATAGAATACAAATAAAGACCAAATTCTAGTTTTTCTTTGATGAAGTGATGATCAATCACAACATGCTTCGTGCGATCATGTTCATCCGGATAACGAGCAATACTGATAGCAGACTTGCTATCACAGTACAACATCAATGGTAGAAAGATAGGTAAATGAAGATCGCACATAAGCTTCTGAAGCCAATAGAGCTCACAAATGCCATGGCCATGGCCATGGCTCTAAATTCCATTGTAGCACCAGACCTTACAACAACGGCCTGCTTCTTACTCCTCCAGGGAACCAGATTTCCGCCAACAAATGTTTCATAACCAGTGGTAGAGCGCCGACCATCAGTGGAACTACCCCAACTTGCATCAGTAAAGGCCTCGACATGCAAATGACCATGAGAAGGAAAAAATAACCCTTTCTTGGTGCAAACTTCAGATATTGTAAAATATGAGTGAGATGAATGGGGATCATGCATATACTGACTCACCAAACCAATAGCGAAGGCTATCTCAAGGCGAGTGTGAGACAAATAAATTAGCTTACTAACCAGTCACTGGTACTGGCCCTTATCAACAAGATCATTAGGGCCCGTTTGATAAAACTTCTAGTTCTGGATTCTGGATTCTGGTTCAAATTTGGATTCTACTCCAAGCTACTCCAGAATTATTTTGGAATAGAAACTTATTTGATAATGCAATTCTGAAATAGATTTCAGAGCATCTTTGGATTAGAAACATGTTTGATAACACATTATCCCCCAATCGAAGTCTAGAAAAACAATCGTGGTAGTGGTGGGTGGTGGCAGTGGTGGGCAGTGGTGGTAGTGGGTGGCGGTGGTGGCGATGGTGGTGGTGGTGGTGGTGGTGTGTAATGGCAATGGTGGTGGGTTGTGGGTGGTAGGGGATGGTGGGTGGCTGGTGGTGGGTGGTAGTGGCGGCAGTGGTGGTGGTGGTAGAGGTGGCGGCGGCAATGGTGGTGGTGGTAGAGGTGGCGGCGGCAATGGTGGTGGTGGTAGCGGTGGCGGCGGTAGTGGTGGTGGCGGTGGTGGTGATGGTGGTGGGTGGTGGGTGGTGGGTGGTGGTGGTGGAGGTGGTGGTGGTGTTGGTGGCAATGGTGGTGGTGGTGGTGGGGGTTGCGGTGGTGGTGGGGGTTGCGGTGGTGGTGGTGGTGTCGGCGGCGGCAACAGTGGTAGTGGTAGCAATAATGGTGGTGGCGGTGCCGATGGTGGAAGTGGGTGGTGGGAGGTGGTGGTCGGTGGTCGGTGGCGGTGGCAATGGTGGTGGTTGTGGTGGCAATGGTGGGTGGTGGCAACGAGGGGGGTGGCGGTGGTCAAGTGAGAGTCATGTGAGAGTCAACTCTTTTGTTTCTCTAAAAAGTTGATCCAACAGCTTGGAGCAAGTATTTATGACGCTAAAATTTTGGATTCTGGAGCCATTTTGAATCCGGTTCACTCTGTGGGAGTTGGAATCCAACCGAACTTATCAAATGCGCTTCTACTCCAAAATGGTTCCCTGGGAGCCAGAATCCATAGAATCCAGAAGCAGAAGTTTTATCAAACAGGCCCTTAGTGTCCAAAGAGAGACAAACATTTGCTTCAAGAGGAGTATCAGCTGGTTTACAGCCAAGCATCCCAGTCTCAAAGTGAAGATCAAGGGTATACTTTCTCTGAGACAAAAAGATACCTTCGTGTGCAACCTTGATGCCAAGAAAATAGTACATCTTACCAAGGTCCTTAATCTCAAACTCTTGACTCAAGTATGCCTTAAGATGAGCAATCTTAGTTGTATCAATCCCAGTGACCACAATGTTGTCCACATAGATAATAGGAGCAGTAACCGATCAACTAGATTTCTTAATAAATAAGGTGTGGTCAGCATGGCTTTGAGTATAGCCCCCAGACATAATGGCTTTGTAACAGGCACAAGAAGACTGTTTTAACCCATAGAAAGCATGCTCGAGCTTACACACTTTCCCATGAGTTTCAAGACCAGAGAAGCCAGGAGAGACATCTAAGCACACTTCTTTGTTGAGCTTCCCATGAAGAAATGCACTCTTGACACCAAGTTGTTGTAAGTCTCACCCGAAATTCACAACACAAGGAATAAGGACATGAATGGTGTTCGCGTTTGCAACAGGGACAAACATCTCCTCATAACCCAAACCATATGTCTGAATGAATCCTCGAGCAACCAATCTGGCCTTGTACCGATCCAGTGTCCCATCCATGTTCTGCTTTACAACAAAAACCCATTTACATCTCATTGTTTCTTCTGTGGAGGAATAGAGATAGGGTCCCAAATATCATTCTTTTTGAGGGCTTGCATCTCCTCAATCATGGCTGCCTTCCACTTTGGATCACCGAGAGCTTCCTACCAAGTCTAAAGAATAGAAACAAAGGACAAAGAGGACACAAAAGCAAGGTAAGAGGGGAACAAAGACGTGTACAACACCACTTGAGCAATAAGATGCTGTATACACAATCACATTCCCTTACGGACAGCAATAGGTGAATCTAGAGAGGCGTCAGAGGGATTACCAGAGGAAGGATCTAGATCGGAAGGTAGAGATGGACTAGGTAGCTTGTGGAATAGTCTATTTGCAGACGAAATGACAAACATAGACCTGCACTGCAGGTTCCCCCTGAACCGAAATGGGAGAGGCAAGCACAAGTGTCACGGCCGAAAGAAGAGCAACAAGAGGGGCAGCATCAACAGTAGGCATATCAGTAGTAGCAGGCACATCATCAGCAGCTAGAAAAAACCCCCAGAAAGAGGTGCCAACAAGAAGTAGGAAGCAGACTCATGGAACAAGACATCTATAGTCACATAAACTTTGCGAGTCGGGATCGTAACACTTGTAATCCTTTTTGAGTAACCAAGAAAGACACACCTAAGACCACAAGGATCCAACTTGCCTGGGTCATCCCAAACACCCTTGGGGTGATAGGAAACTCACCCTTCCCTTGGAGAACCCCAAGAGGAGCCTAAAAATCAAGAACGTAGCTCAGCATCCGGTTAATAAAGTAGGCAGCTGTCAGGAAGCGTCACTCCAATATAGAGAGGGAACATGCATGGCGAACAAAAAAACAAGCCACCTCCAGGAGATGCCGGTTCTTGCAGTCGGCAACACCGTTCTAGGTCGATGTGTCGACGCAACTAGTTTGATGTAAGAATCCCTTGAGTGGCCAGAAGAGCTTGAAAGGCACCATCCATATACTCCGAACCATTATCATTGCACAGGATTTAGATGGATGCATTGAACTGGGTGTGCACCATGCTGTGAAAAAGCTGAAAACACCGAAATACCTCATTCGTATAACAAAGATGGTAGACCCAAGTCACACAGGTATAACAATCAATAAATGCTACAAATCATTGGTAACCAAAACCAAAAGCACAACGAGAAGGACCCCGCACATCAGAGTGAATTAACACAAAAGGAACAACCCTTCATTTATTTAAACGGGAATAAATAGATGTGTTTGCTTTGCCAAAACGCAAGCTTTACAAAAAAATTCTTGGTGTTTACATTCCTAAAATAAATGTGGAAAAACCCTATCTAAAGTGCCGACTAGTGGATGTCCAACTGTTTATGCCAAGAAAACAAATCAACAGCAGGAGTTGAAGAAGCGGAAGCAAAATCCATCTGGAGTACCTGACGAGCAACAGAGATCCCATCGTCAAGTAAATAAATACCACCATGAACCCTACCACAACCAACCATTTTCCACATCACTAGATCCTAAAACAAACAATGTAAAGGGAAAAAAAACTCACTTTAATGAGACGGCTAATGGAAAGATTGGAAGAAAAATTGAGAACATGAAGAATAGAGGTTAAAGAAAGTGTTCGAGAGCAATCTATGGAACCCTTCCCAAAAACAGAGGAAAGAGTACCATCGGCCACTCGAACCTTGTCCTTATCTGAACAAGGAGATTACTTAAAGAAACGACTAGAGGAGCCAGTCATGTAGTGGTGGCACCAGAGTCAATTATCCAAAAGTGAGAGAACTAATTCACAGTGATAGGAATACCTGAGGCAGCAAGGTTGGAGTCAGAGTGAGCCATGGAAGAAGCAGACAAATGCTCAGTAGAGGTGGAATCTAAACGACTCATCAGCCGACAAAGCATAGCCAGCTCATCCGGTGAGAACGAAGAGTCGATATTGGTATAGGAAAGGACTCAGAAGCCTAAGTGTGATGCGTATGTAAAGATTGGCAGCACCCACGGCCGCGGGAAGAGTTGGTAAGATGGCCATGGTATTTCCAGCAAAATTCCTTAGTACGGCATTCCTTACCACAATACTCAAATTTAATGGGCTCATGATCAGCAAGGTGATAGTCACCAAACCGAGCAGAGCTGCCTCAAGATTGAGGCCCAAAACTGGTAAACAGGGCAGAGAGGTCTTGAAAGACTAGAGCAGCATGGTGGCACAGTGACTATCCTATAACTGAACCAGGGAATATGCTTGGGCCACGGTAGGAAACAAATCTCAGCTAAGGACTTGAGCACGAATCTGATAAAACTCAAGATTCAAACTAGCTAGAAAATCATAAAACCTTTCTATTATCCTCCTCCTTCTAAAAGGTTGTAGCTAATACTGAGACAAGGTGAGATCCTTCTGCTTGGTCTCATAAAGTTTCTTCCGCAGTTCATGAACCTGTGCATCATTTCCAACTTGGGAATAAGTATCATTGGCTGCAGTTCATATCTTGGCAGCAGTATCCAAGACCAAATAACCCCGTGCAATTTGAGGTTGTATGAAATTGAGTAGAAACAACATCACAAGGGAATTGGCACAGCACCGTTTGTCCTGGGTATCGCCAGCAGCAAAAGGTTTAGTCTTGGTACCCATTATGTAACCCACATAACCACGAGAATCAATCAAAAGGTAACAAGATCGAGACCACATCAAATTATTGCTTCCGTCGAGATGAACAGAGCTCACAAGGAATGAAAGAAATCAGAAGGGATACCACGACCCGTCCCTTCAGTTGCAGTTGATGCAGTAGAAATATCAAACATGATTATCAATCAAATAAAAGTCGCAGATAGGCTGGAACAGAGAAAAACGCAGCAACCTGTAAAGCAATCGAAATCATGAAGGAGCCCGTTGCAAAGACCAAAACAGAAAATAGTGTAAAGAAATACCAACCAAGTTCTCAAGACATGGAGAATTTCACAGAAAACAGGGCCAGAGGTTCATGGAGGGGGTTGGTTAAGCCACCAGAGTCGCCTGCAAATGGCAGAAGCGAGAGAGAGATGTGGTAGAGAAAAGGGTGTTGAAGAGAGAGGCGGAAAAAACGAGGGAAGGGAGAGAGTGCTTGGTGGTTGTGGTGGTAAGAGAGAGAGAGAGAGAAGGGAGAAGGGGGGCTACGGTAGTGGTGGCAACTACGGTTAGATTCCCAAGAGTTTTCACTTTGATACCATGTTGATTTGGAAGAATGATTGACTGTCAATGACAGTCCCACAAATTTATTTATGATAAGTGAGAATAAAGTACAAGTGCATAAATACCCTTATACCATATTACGTCAAAAACACTCGATTGCAATTTGCATTGCAGCTAAGTAACGAAAAGGAACATACTTTGATTTGCACTGCTAGTAAGTAGTAACAGTTTTATATTAGGAATCTATAGAAACAAATGGAATTAATAGCTTCAAGAAAAGTTAATTCTATTTAGCACTGCGAAGGAGGTCGGCATTCGTAAATAAAAAATATGTCATAGCAGGATCATGCATATCAATAGCACATAAGGTAACAATATTCAAAAAATTTCTCAGAAAAAGAATTTCTTTGCAAGAACCAAGAAGCAATGCGATCGAGAAAGCAGAAATTGGAATTGATACAGCTGAAACACCAGGCATCTTCGGCTTCAGTGATACCAACAATTTCCATGACTTGAAGTTCATCCTTTTACAAGAAGGATCACTGCACATAAGTCACTAAATTGTGTAGCAAAGCGTCCACCATAACTACAAGAATTAGAGATCCCCCATCATCGATGGAAGGATTGAAGCTGGGCGCATAGCTGTTGCCTCCAAATGAAATGACAATGAAGCAAATTCTATTGATAGAACAATTCCATCCAGCCACATATCAAAACACATCTTCATGAACTTCGATTCAGTATAAAGGAATGAGGTGGTATCCTCCCATATTAATCATCAGTGAATCAGTAATAGATAGTTAGACCAAATAAATGATACAGACCACAAATGCATATTATATAAAAGTGGATTAATTATGATGGTGAATATATGGATCCTGTAAATTAGGAGAAGTAATTAAAGAGTAATCCAGGTGACAATCTACTTTGCAAGTACAGACATGTGGAATAAATATATACAAAGAATATTGGTCCACCAGATGAAAGAACCAAGTAAGAATGGAGGGACTAGTTTGGACCATACCAATGCTTTTCTAAAAGCACCATCTACCCATTCGGCAAGTTCAAGAGTTGCTTTATCTTCTGGAGGTAAGGAAAACCGATGAATAGCCTCTTCCCCAATGTCATATTTCGCTCTTTGCATGCAACTGCATAATGAGCAAGCAGCAAAGGTGATCAAAGATAGCAACAGATGTCATTATGATGAGATACATAATTAAAAGTGGGAAGGGACACAACTACATATGCACCAGACATGCAAGCACGCATATGGGCTGTCTACCTCCAATAGGGCTGCAGCTTCCAGGCAACAAACTCAGATCTGATCTGGTAAATTGTTTGCTGTGTTAAATATATACAGGTGTGAGTGACTGGATCAACATGTGCAAAGTTAGAACTGGTCTGGTGAATTGTTTGCCACATCAAAACTATTGAATATATACAGGTGTGGATGACTTAATCCAACATGTGCAACATGCACCAGATGTAATATTCATCAAATCCAAAAATTATATTCCAGAGGGGTTTAAGGCTGCATATTATATAGATAAGGATGTGAATATTAGATAGTGAAATCCCCAAAGAAAAAGAGACAAGTCTAGATATCCAACTTGTTTGCACTTTGCACTATTCACAACGTCAATTTCCACTGATGTCATGCATATAGTTGGTGTAATTAATTAAATACTCATAACTGCTTTGACTTTGACTAAGTCAAAGCAGGTTGTCAATAATTGTTAATGTAATTAATTAGGTAAGCTTTCACTTGGTCAAAACAGGTCATCAATAGTCAAAACCATGCGGGCCTATGGGCCCTTGACTAGTTGATTTAGTATTTAGTTTCCTTTTCTTATTTTACCTTCTTTTCCTTGCACATGTGTAATTAAGAGTTTTTACTCATGTTAAAGCTTAACAAGGATTGCTGACCTGTAGCAGTTCTATTCGTATCTCTTTAAGTTTCTGCAATTATAAATAAGAGTTATTGAGGGAGGGGGAGTTTTGGGATTGGAGTGGGGGAAGGAGAGAGATACATCGATTCTGCTGTTTTCCCCTCTTCTTCTCCTTATTTTTCCTCACGGTTTTACTGTTTACTAGTTTTTTTTTTTTTTTGGGTGAACGAATAAATATTTTAACAACACCTCAGAAGCAAGGGAAACAAACCTAGGAATCCATAGGATAGAGCTAGGCTCCTACACAACTGGGGCAAAAGCCTAGAACAAACCAAGAAGGCCAAACAAAGACCTAGAAAAAAAAAATTCCAAGCCACCTCGTTCGGTGGCAAGATCCCAAGAGGATAGAATAAATATATTCCTCTCGGTACCCGAGGGAGGGGGGGAGAGGCATCGTCATTCCACGCATGCCGAAAATAATGGCTTCCCAGATTTGGGTGAAAGATCTTGACTTAGCCGCCCAAATACGCATATTTTTCTCGAACCAGTTACAGTACACCATTACAGCAAAGGCCATCTTGACAATAATGTCACAAGTAGACTTTTCTTTTGAACTTTTTGGAGATCCACCTTCATTCTTTGATCAAACGATCGAATCCTCTTATAACACGGCTATCACTTCTCGAGGATATTCCCCCAGACTCTTTTGGAAAAGGAACACTAAAAGAATAAACGATGAACATCTTCTCCAGTGGGGCCCAACACAAACCACAGCTAGCACTAGGAAGTAGGAACGATACCCCAATTACACAGAAGAGAGCAAGTAAGGAGAGACTAGGTCAAGGCTCACCACATAATGAAGTTGTGACGAGGAGAATACCCCTTGAATCAAATTACATCCAACCAGGCAACTTTGGGACTGTAGGATCAAACAAGATCCTAGACTGAAGAAGCAGATTACATACCATTGGAGGAGGTGGTCCAGCAAGTGATAACACTGGGTCTTTGAGGGACAAAATCAAAGGCTTACCAAGCCTACATCAACTATGCGAAGATGCTCGACCAATATTCCAAGCCTCATCTAACATAATGGACAAAACAGAAGCGAGCCTATCTCTTCCAGAGTCCTGCTGGATTCTTTCACCATAGGCCGAAACCAAGACGCCATGAGGATGTCAATTATCCAACCAAAGAAGAGTTGAATTGAGGCACCATCATCGATGAGGGATTTGATGTAAGGTAGGGCAAGTTGTCTATGAAGAAGGATAGTCCTCCACACCCATGAGGAGTCAAGGCATACCGCAACCAACCAAATAGAATCTCTTCTTAAATACTTGCTATAAATCCACTCAAACCCATACGCTATCTTTTTTCTCAGCAACTCGCCACACCAGCTTCATTATGCACGCCTTGTTTAATTCTTTAATTCTCCGAAGGCCCAAGACGCCTTCCTCTTTAGGCAAGCATACCTTAGCCCATCCAAATATCCAATAGAATGGAAGAACTTGTTATTATCCACCCCTTTCCACAAGAAGGAACTCATCAGACTAGCAATCTTTTGGATAACTGAAGTAGGTAAGCTGAAGATCCCACTCCAATACAAGTAGGAGCTTTGCATGACCACTCCAACCAACTCTAGTCTTCCAGCATAAGATAAAAATTTAGCTTTCCATGGTTGGAGCTTTTTCAGAAGCCTATCGAGGATTGGAATGCAGTGATGAGCAGATAGCCTGGCCGTAATTAAAGGCAGGCCAAGGTAATTAGCTAGCAGCCTACCCTAGGGTAAATCCACAATGTTCTAAGAATCTCACAAAGCTGATCTCCAATGCCGGTTATTGATGGCCAAACCTGACATAGAGCTAAATGAAAGGAACAAATCTGATACAGACTCAATGGATTCCACATTTTCTTTAGAGAATATCATAATGCCATCCGCGAAGGCAAAGTGTGCCAGCTTAATAGCCTAGCAACGAGAAAAGATCCAACAAAAGCACATATGTACAACATAAGCATCATATGCACTTCAAAACGTGCTGAAATTACTTTCATAATTTTTATTTATTTTTCAAATCAAAACAAAATATATATTTATTTTTCTTTATTTTTGAATTTCTAAATTTTTTTCCTAAGTTCATATATATATATATATATATATATATAAAGAGAACGTAATGGTTTTCCATATAAAATAAAATAAAAATGAATTTTACAAGAAGAACGGGTTGATACTAACATATATAAAATTAAACTCCATCCAATTGATACTAACCCTAATTTTTTCGTAGAAAAAAACTATTTTTTTTAAAACCATAAATATACCAAAAAAAAAAAAATCCAGCATCAGGAGACCATAAATTAGGCTTCGGTGTCTTGAGATTAAAATTTTATTACCAACTTCCAAGTATTTATCATATTTTTGCAAAAATAAATATTAAGGAAAAAATAATTTTGGGTGAATAAATGAATGAATTAACAGCACCCTAAAGAGGAAAAGACAACCCTGGATATCAAAAAGATAGAGCCATGCTCCTTACAAAACAATAACCAAAGGCAGAACAACAAGCAAAGACACAAAAGAATACCCGAATCTATTTCTGGTGGTATCCTCAAGGCGGGATCTAAACGGCAGAATGACTCCTCGAACATCAAACCCAATAGCTTCACAAATTTAGTCGAAGGTTCTGGTCTTGGATGACCAGCATCTAATATTTCTTTCGAACTAGATAGTACACAGAGGCAGCAAACGCGAGCTTGGCTATGGTATCACAAGGGTCCTTATCCTTAAATTTCCTGGTCATCCATCTCCACTCAAGATCGAAGGAGCAGATTCGTCTTCTAATAGGCCAACATTTTCCTAGGATCTTCTCCCAGATTCTGTTGGAGAACGGGCTGTTGAAAAACTGATGTTTGATGTCATCTTTCACGGCCCAGCAAAGCCCACAGTTAGGGTTAGGAATGATTCCCCGGTTATGTAGCAAGGAACTCGTCGGGAGAGACTGAGTCATTGCTGGTAAATTTATGACGGGGAGAGTGTCCTTGAAACCATACTGCATTAAACCACGCAACCTTGGGGTTTTTAGATCTAACAGTCTCCAAGGCAGAGGCAATAGAGAAATACCATTTGAAGAGGCACTCCAGCTAGTGATATCCTCACTTCCTATGGGCCGCTGATGGATGGCAGTAAGGGCTTCCTAAGCCTATGACAAACAAGTAGAGGATGCCCTCTTGTTGCTCCAAACTCCATCCACTAAGATAGAGGAAACAGTAGCCATCCTATCACGCCCAAAATTATCTCTAACCCTTTCCCGTAAGCTAGCACAAGAACGCCATGAGGATGCCAATTGTCAAGCCATAGCAGGGTAGATGATCCATCATCAATAAGGGATCTAATGAGCAGAAGAGCCATTAGCCTATGGCAAAGAATTGTCCTCCAAACCCAAGATGAATCCATGCTCAGAGAAGCTGTCCATACAGTATCTTTTTTCAAATATCAGCTGTATATTCATTTCACCCAGATGCACATTTTTTCTCCACTACACGCCAAATCATCTTCATGATACAAGCCAAGTTAACCTCCTTGATTCTTCGAATGCCTAATCCACCTTCCTCCTTCGGCCTGCAAACTTTTGCCCATTGATCAAAATCTCGAGAAGATCTCAACTTCTCGAAAATCTCGAGGGGGTCAAGACGAGACACCCTCTCGAAACCAAAACTCAACCATATTGACCATTTCTCGCGGTGGTCTCGACTGATCTCGACCAATCTCAACCAATTTCGACCAACTCGAACCAAATTTGTATATAAATGATAAATTTTCTTTGAAATTTCAACCGACTTACTGTTTTCAATTCTTTTCTTCTATTTTGCTTCTCCTCTTCTCCAAGTTGATATTCTAAGCTTGGAAGGTTGCGGTTTTTGCCAAATCACTCCACCAAAATCTTGTGGGAGCTTGGTACAAGGGCAAAAAGCCCTGATTCATCGTTGGATCTACTATTTAAGGTAAGGTTTTGGCAAAACTTAGTTTTTTACATTAACATGATCAATACATGGTAGATGATGATGAGATTTTTACATGTGAGACACATGAGCCCGATCTACAAGCTCACCCTATCAAAAAAAATTTCATGCATATATATTTATTATTTTTATTTAGTAGATCCTCTACGCCATTTTACATGGAATTAGACATTGGGATGGAGTGATGGGAATATGGAACTTAGGCTGGATATTGGGATCATTGTATTTTAGTAGTTAATCTTGATCACACATAGTTGATCCTGATCATATATTCACATGTACTATTTGACTTTGAGTATTTAAGACTTTGAGACTCTGAAACTTTGGGACTTTTGAGTATTTGTGTCATTGTAAGGATTTTTTATTTATGAATGTATGATTTTCCCATAATGTGATTAGTTTTACAATTTTATGCTTTAAATGTGTTTATATATGTTAAAATAGTATTTTCCTGGAATATAAAGCCTTAAAATGGCCTTAAACATGCCGAAACTCTCATTTTAGGCTTTGGGAAGTTTCGGTAGGATCTCGCCAAGATCTCGACTCGGTATTCTCAAGGGTCAAGACACCCTCGAGTTCCGAGATTTTAATCCATGCTTTTGCCCATCCAATGGAATGAAAAAACTTATTACTCTCTGCCCCTTTCCATGAAAATGCACTCATGAGACTCTCAATTTTCTGGATGGTTGGTTTGGCAGGCCAAAAACCCCAGTCCAATACAGATCAGAGCTTTGCATAACTGACCTAACAAGCTCCAATCTTCCTGCATAAGATAGGAACCGAGCTTTCCAAAGCTGAAGTCTTTTCCTTAGCCTGTCAAGAATAGTGGAGCAATGATGGGCAGCAAGTCTAGATGCAATAAGGGGGAGACCAAGATGCATGATCGGCAATTTTCCAAGGGGGAAATCCACAATTCTTCTAAGGTTCTCAATGTTTGGCTCATCAACCCCAGTGAGAAATAGAAGAGATTTCTACTTGTTGATGCTAAGACCCTACATGGAACTGAAAGAATAAAGCAAATCCATAATGGCTGTAAGAGATTTGGCATTACCTTTCAAGAATATAATGATATCGTCCACAAATACCAAATGGGTGAGCTTTATTTCCTTGCTGCTGGGGAACAAATCAATATTGTGCTGAGAAGAGCTGATTTAAAGGGATCGAGATATACCTTCAAAGGCTATCGCAAATAAAAGGGGTGAGATAGGGCATCCTTGTCTAATACCCCGTTTAGCATTGAAGAATCCAACCGAACTTCCATCCATTAAAACTGAGAATTTAGCTAAGGAAACAACTGAGGATCCATTGGGAGAAGCGCTCTAGGAACTTCATTTTGTTCAAAACTTCCATGATGTATTCCCCATCTCACATTGTCATATGCTTTTTGAAGATCAATCTTTAGCATCGCAGCTAGAGAGTGGTTCTTCCTATCAAAACCCCGAACCAGATCCGTATTGATCATAAGATTACCCACAATGTTACAGCCATGAATGAAGGCTGATTGGTTTGGGCTAACAAGACCTCCCCCACCTCTTTCATCCTAAGTGCAAGGATTTTGGCAATGATTTTGTACAAGGTGTTGCAAAGGGATATTGGGCAAAAATCAGCAATAGCATCTGCCCCCTCCTTCGGAATGAGAGACAAGAAGGTTTGATTAACTTCACTTATCTGTCTTGGGTTATAGAAGAAGCTCCTAACCGCCCAAAGAAGATCCGCCTTAACAACACCCCAAGCTGCAATGAAAAAACCCATGCTAAATCCATCCAAGCCAGGAGCCTTCTGAGATTTGATGGATTTGATAGCTCTAAGAATTTCCTCTTCATTTGGAATGATATCTAATTGAGCACTTTGATCATCAGATAGGACTTTGTCAAATAGATCCAAGGGAGTACTATCCAAGGGGGGAAGAACGGTCTGGCAGTACAGATTAGTGAAATAATCTTCCGGCACCGGCTTAATTCCAGCAACATCGGAGATAATATGACCATCCTCCGCCAGAAGAGAAGAGATATGATTTCGGTTGTGTCTGATGACTGATTTGTGGAAGTAGCTGGTATTCTATCTCCCAACTTAATCCAAGAGATTCTCAACTTTTGCTTAAAGAAACTCTCCTCTTGAATCACCAACGAGACCAGCTTAGTGGAAAACTCCTTTTCTGCCTCAGCCACAGAGAACTCGCACCCCAGGTCTTGTAATCTAGGCTGCACAGCACTTAATTCATTCCTGCACTCTTGCACTGCGCTAGCGATGTTACCAAAGCTCCTTCTGTTCCATGACACCAAGGCTCGCTTGACCTCTCTAAGTTTCTGTGCGAATCTAACCAAAGGTTGGTGATTGTCCGACGGAATCTGCGCCCAGGCTTCTGTCACAACCACTAAAAACTCCTCATGGCTAGCCCACATGTCAAAATATCTGAAAGACTTGGGACCGAATTTAAATATACGGAGATATTGTGAGGATGATCAGACAGTGGTCGGATATCGCAGATGGCTCAAAACATGCTTCCGATGAGACAAAGAAAGGGAACCAGCTATCATTAACCAAGACTCTATCCAGTTTGCATGAGACCCTTTGATCACCCATTCTTCTCTTGTTCCAGGTAAATTTCATACCCACCCATTTGAGATCAGCCATAACAATGGAGTAAAGACACATCCCAAATTCGCTGACTGAGTTCTCATCTATTTGACCTCCCATCTTCTCATTAGCATACCTGACAACATTAAAGTCCCCCAACATACCCCAAGGCCTGCCTCCCAAAGAAGAGTGGATCATATATATCCTCCCATAATTTTCTGCGCTTACTTGGCAAATTAGCAGCATAAATAGCAGTGATACGAACATCATTAATGGCATTTGGATTTATAGTATCACTCACTTTAAAATGCAAAAATTGGTCAGACGAACATACCAAAGAGAAGTTGATCTTTGTGCTGTCCCTGTGTCCCATAAACACCATAATCTGCCATTACCATGGTGGTTATAGTTAAAGACCGTCTACCATTCGGGTGCTGTCGACTTAGCAATATCACAAGCACTTGTTCCTTTACTCTGGTTTCTCCAAGCATACAGAACAACAAATGGCTCTTCTTGATGTAATTTCTAACTTCAGCTTGCTTCGAGGGGGAGTTAAAACCCCTAACATTCCGAAAGAACCCCTTTCATCATTTTGTTTGGGTGAATGAATGAATATATTAACTGTTGTAAATGTCATACTTAAGTTAGAGAGGTAGTCTAGTAATTCTAGTAATTAGTTATTTATTTTATTTAGTTGTCTGCTATTTATTGTCAATAGGGGTATGATTGTAATTCAGCTTTCTAAGATTTCATTAAAAATAAGATGTTGGATGAGAACTTAATCTCTCTCATTCTTTTCTGAGTCAACATGGTATCAGAGCAGACTTAGCTCTCTTCTCTTCTCGTTTCCTATTTTTTCCAAAACCTGCCGTCACCACCTCCTGCCTGCTGACACTATCCATCTTCCAGAGAATACATGCCACAACCCTCCTTAACCTCCAAAACCCTGCCGCCAGTCTCCTCTGTCCAGAAAAAACCTGCCGCAACCCTCCTTAGCCTCAAATCCCTGCCGCTAGTCTCCTCTGTCCAAATAAGACCCGCCAGAACCCTCCTTTGCCTCCAAAAACACCGCCGCCAGTCTCCTAAGCATCCAAAAACCTGCCACAAACCTCCTAAGCTTCCTAAAACCCTGTGCAACCTTTCCTATCCAGAAAAAACCTGTCGGCAACCTCTCCTATCCTGAAAAAACCTGTCAGCGTCATCCCTTCTTCAGCAATACCCCACCGACAGTCCCTAGATCCCATCCTACAGTTACATTATATACCACAAAAACATCTAAAAACTAACCCTAACCCCTTGCCCTCCTCTCAAAACATCATATCTATGAACTAAATTTTTTCCTAAAGTTTGTCCTCCTTTGTGTGCTGTGTATCCCTTGTTAATGAGATGTGATTTTTAATAGAGGTCATACAAAGCACCTACATCGAGTCTTCTCTAAATTTCTGAAAATCGAACATTGCTACAATTGTGGTTTCTATTTCTCGGAGGACTGAGACACGGCATCTCTGTAGAAGAGAGTGATTGATCTGGTTAATACGTTACCAGGTATCGTGTTTTCCAGGCTATTGTCAAACAGTTTTTTGGGGTCTTTTCTTTGTACAGAGTCTATACCTTTCTCGCAAGATTGAAGTCGAACTTGATCATACCCGCTCACAGATCCTCAGCAAGGATCCTTTCCCTACTTTTGAGCAGGCCTATGCCATGGTTCAGCTTGAAGACCAAAAAAGATCCACTATGTTATCACCTACTGTCCTTGATAGATATGCCCTCCAAACAAATAATCAGCCATATAAGAGCCCTACTGCATCCAAAGATCTGGTAAAATGTGAGCATTGTGGTAAACCATGGCATACTAAAGACACATGTTGGAAACTCCATGATAAACCAGCAGACTTTAAAGCAAAGAGACGTGAAAAAGGTCTACAAAAATCCAAGAACTTCAAAGGCCCACAGGCAAACCAAACTGAAGCACATTTAACTGCTAATCCCACAGCACCACTACTAGACAGTCACATCCTTCAAGCTCTTAGTCGTTTGCTCCAGCCATCATCTACTGCCTCCTCCGGATTGCCAGCTGTACCTGTTCCTGCCTCTACCACTCCAGGTTCTCACTTTGTTCGATCAGGTATGTATTTCAGTGGGCATTATGCGTTAATGGTCTCTAATCCTTGGATTATTGACTCTGGTGCCACGAACCACATGACAGGTAACCATAACTTATTTCATCAGTACTTTCCTAATCCTGAAATTAACACTGTTCATGTGGCTGATGGGACTCTTTCCTCTGTATCAAGGAAAGGTTCTAGTCAATGCATTCCTTCTTAAGCTTTGCAGTCTGTTCTTCATGTTCCAAAATTTTCTATCAATCTCATGTCTATTAGTTGCATTGCCTCTACTTTAAACTGCAAAGTTACGTTCGTTCCTTCTTATTGTTTGTTTTAAGATCTAGAAACAGAGAAGACGATTGGATGTAGTAGGATGCAGGGTGGTCTGTACTTGCTTGAGGAAGGCATTCCAGAGTCAATTTTAACTTCCCCAAGCCTAATACATCATATTTAATTCGGCATCCTCTGATCTTAAATGTGGCACCAGCAACTCGAGCATCCGCCATTTAAAGTTTTAGCGCGTCATTTTCCTTCTTTAGCAAATAAATGTAAAGTGTAAACAAGACGAGTTTTTTTGCAAAGCTTGTACTTTGGCTAAGCAAACTCGGTCTTCGTATAGTCCATCATTTACATGCAGTAATACTGCTTTCCATTTAGTTCATTCTGATGTTTGGGGACCAGTCAGAACTAATTCAATTATTGGTCACTGTTGGTTTGTTACATTTATATATCGTTATCCTAGAACTACTTGGATTTACTTTCTACATAATAAAAGTGAAGTGTTTCAGTGCTTTCATCAGTATCACTAAATGATTAAGACTCAATTTCAAGCTTCCTTAAAGATTCTCAGGAGTGACAATGGCAGAGAATACCTTGAGGGAGAGTTTCAACGTTATTTGGCAGATAATGGAATTTTGCACTAGACCAATTGTGTTGACACTCCTGCTTAGAATGGGATGACCGAAAGGAAGAATCACAATTTCCTTAAAGTAGCTCGTGCTTTGATGTTTTCCAACCATTGTTGTCAAGGCGTCGCCTAGGCGTCCGGGCGCAAAAGAAGGGGCTGGGCGGTCACTCGCCTAGTGGTAGTTCAAAAGGCGACCGCCCAGGATGTCTGGGCGACGCCTAGGCGTCACCTTGGCCACCTTGGACGCCCAGACATACTGGGCGGTCGCCTTATACAACTTATTATAGTTTTTTATTAAATTAAAATAATTATTATATTATTTTAACTATTATTTGATTTTTTTTAATAAGATTCTAAAACTAAATTTTACATTGGTTTGGTGTACAATAATATATTGTACACCAATACATGGGATCAGGGGCTATATAAGGTAGATACCGTAGAAGAGAAGAGAAGAGAAGAGAAGCCAAAGTACTCTGGCGATTGAAGCGTGAAAGAGAAGGAAACTCTTGAAGGCGAAGTCTGTTCTTCTTCCTATTCCGGCGTATATTCCGGCGACTTGGTTTCCTACTTTGCTTCCGGCGGTCGGCATCAGGTATGTTTGCATTATAGTTTTTATTTTATATGAAATAGTTATTTCTTCTTCTTCTGCAACTTTATTTTTTTTATATCGTCTTTTTCTTCTTCTGCAACTCTGCAAGTCTTTTTTTTTTCTTCAAGTCTATTAATCTGTCTCTTCTTCTTCTTCGTCTTCTTCTTCTTCTTCGTCTTCTTCGTCTTCTTCTTCTTCTCTGCTCTCTTCTTCTTTTTCGTCTTCTTCGTCTTCTTCTTTTTCTCTGCTCTCTTCGTCTTCTTCTTCTTCTTTTTCGTCTTCTTCGTCTTCTTCTTCTTCTCTGCTCCCTTCTTCTTCTTCGTCTTCTTCTTCTTCTCTGCTCTCTTCTTCTTTTTCGTCTTCTTCTTCTTATCTGCTCTCTTCTTCTTCTTCTTCTTCTTCTTCTTCCTCTCTGTTTTGTTCTTCTTCTTCTTCCTCTCTGCGCAAACTTTTTTTTTTTTAATATCGTGTCTTTTAATCTTTTATGCTCTGTTTTTCTTTCTCTTTTTCTTCTTCTTCTCTCTGCAACGACTTTTTTTTTTCCTACCTTGCAACGCTTTTTTTTTTTTATCTGTTATTCTGCCCTTTTCTTCTTCTTCTCCCTCTCTGCTGAGTCTGCTCTGCAAAGTCTTTTTTTTTTTTGCAACGTCTTTTTTTTTCTCTGTTCGTCTGCTCCATTCTTCTTCTTCTTCCTCTTCTCTGCTCTGCTCTTCTTCTCTGCAACGTCTTTCTTTTTTTTTTTTTTTTTTGCAACGTCTTTTTTTTTCTCTGCTGATGCTCCATTCTTCTTCGTCTTCCTCTCCACTCTGTTCTTTTTCTTCTTCTTCTACCTCTCTGCTTTTTTTTTCTCTGCTGGTAGCCTGGTGCTCCATTCTTCTTCTTCTTCCTCTCTACTCTATTCTTCTTCTTCCTTCTTTCTCTTCTTCTTCTACCTCTCTGCTCTGCAATATCTTTTTTTCTTTCCTTTTTTTTTCTACTGGTGACTGATCTGCACCATTCTTCTTCTTCTTCCTCCTCTCTGCTCGGTTCTTCTTCTTCTACCTTTCTACTCTGCAGTTTGCAACTTTTTTTTTTATTCTCTGCTGGTCTACTCCATACCACTCTGCAACTGTCTTTTTTTTTTTTTTTTTTTTGACTTGCACTCTTGTTTCTTATTTTATATGGTATTATGTTTTTAGTTTATTGCTTTGTGCTTTTTTAGTTCTTACATTTTATAGTTTAATCATTCTTTGTTTATTTCTCTCATATTAGGTTATGTCTTAAATAGTTAAATGTTAATTCTTTATGTAGCATATTCCATTGTTGCATTTAATATATAAAGTAATAAAAGTATAAACATAAATATAGAATTGATATTTTAGGCAAAAAAAAAAAAAAAAAAGGAACGCCTTGGCCGCCTAGGCACCCAGGTCGGCCTCCATCGCCTAGGGTCGCCTTGTCGCCTTGAAAACTATGTTTCCAACCCCAGTCTTGGATCATCACTCACCGTTAACCCTTCTTCTCGGTGATGATTCCCATATTATTTTTCCTAAGATCTTTGGCTATGTATGCTATGTGCGCAACCATAGATCTCCAGGAAAACTTGAGCCCCATGGTTGCCGTTGTCTTTTCTTGGGCTATTTTCCAACCCAAAAAGGATATAAATGTTACCACCCACCCACCCATCCACCGCACTTTCATCTCCATGGATGTCCTGTTCTATGAGACTCTTTCTTGCTACCCAGCATCCCATCTTCAGGGGGAGCCTAATCTTCAAGAAGATGGGCCTGTTATCATACCTATGGCCTCTCCTCTTCCACCTCGGGGGAGAACACATCACCTTCTCCTGAACCCTCTCCTAAACCATCTGCTGAAAACATACCCAACCCAGAAGCAGTGGAGAAAGAAGACCATACTCCACCTCGCCTACAAGTCTATAGCCGTACTAAAATCAAACAGGGAAAGACCACCATCATCAACGCACCTATACACATCCCTTCGCCAGCTCTGGATCCAGAAACTATTTCAGAAAATGAGATCCTTTCGTCTGGTAATATTCTTCCCTCTGAGTCAAACTTACTTATTGCTCTTCGTAAAGGTAGGTCTTATACTCAGCATCTTATTTCTCAGTATGGGTCCTATAAATCATTGTCTCCATCATATCTTGCTTTTGTCTCTATTTTGTCTTCTATGTCCATTCCCAAACATTGGCAGGATGCAGTTGCGGATGCAAGATATAAAGCAGCCATGGTAGAGGAAATGACTGCCCTGAGGAAAAATGAGACATGGGACCTTGTTGACCTTCCACCAGGGAAGAAAACTGTTGGGTGCAAGTGAATCTTCACTGTAAAGCAAAAAGAAGACGGGTTTATACACAGATACAAGGCCAGATTAGTAGCCCGAGGGTTCACACAGACTTATGGAATCAATTATCAAGAGACCTTTACTCCTGCAGCAAAAATGACTACTATTCGTGTCATTCTAGCTTGTGCAGTACACTTTAATTGGGATCCACAGCAGCTGGACGTCAAGAATGCATTCTTTCATATGGAGCTAGCTGAGCAAGTGTACATTGATGTTCCTCCGAGGTTTACATCATCAGCCCCAAAAGAAAAAGTGTGTAAGCTAAAACGATCCCTCTATGGGCTCAAGCAATCACCTAGGGCCTGGTTTGGGAGGTTTTACAGAGCTATGACTTCAGTAAGCTACAAACAGAGCAATTCTGATCACACATTGTTCATTAAGCAGAGAGACAAGAAAATAACTATTCTCATAGTATATGTAGATGACATTGTGATTACAAGCAGTGATGATGTAGAAATTAGACAACTAAAGACTTTCTTAGGAAAGGAGTTTGAAGTCAAAGACCTAGGAAAACTGAGAAATTTTCTTGGGATTGATGTAGCACGCTCTACCAGATGTATCTATTTGTCTCAAAGGAAGTATATACTTGATCTTCTCTCAGGGACTGGTTTCTTAGGGTGTCGGCCCTATGAGAAACCAACTGATCCTAATACCAAGCTGCAAGACAAGACCGGTACACTAGTTGATAAGGAACAGTACGAGCGGTTAGTTGGAAAGTTGATATACCTGGCCCCCACTTGACTTGATATTGCTTTTGAAGTAAGTTGAGTGAGCCAGTTTATGCATGACGCCATGACCTATATACTTCCCATATGGATGTTGTTCTCCGCATATTGCACTATCTAAAATCTGCTCCTAGAAGAAGAATTCTACTCTCTTCTCAAGATCATCTCAAAGTTGATGCCTACACTGATGCAAACTGGGCAGGAAATCCAGATAGAAAGTCGACCTCGGGATATTGTACATTTATTGGAGGGAGCCTGGTTACTTGGCGCAGCAAGAAGCAAAATGTGATCGTCCCTTCTAGTGCTAAGGCTGAGTTTAGAGCTATGGCTCAAGGAATATGTGAGTTGTTATGGTTGCAGGGATTACTCAAGGATCTGGGTATCCATACTACCCAACCTATGAAGTTATTTTGTGACAATAAGGCTGCAATCAGTATTACTCTCAATCCATTACAACATGATAGGACCAAGCATGTGGAAATTGATCGTCACTTTATCAAGGAAAAATTTGATAGTGGACAGATTTGTATTCCATACGTTCAGTCCAATGATCAAGTAGCTGACATCTTTACCAAAGGTCTCCTTGCGCAGTTTCATCCAATTTTATCCAAGTTGTGCATGACTGATATATATGCACCAACTTGAGGGGAGTGTTGTAAATGTCATACTTAAGTTAGAGGTGTAGTCTAGTAATTCTAGTAATCAGTTATTTATTTTATTTAGTTCTCTTTTATTTATTGTCAGGAGGGGTATGATTGTAATTCAGCTTTCTAAGATTTCATTATAAATAAGATGTTGGATGAAGAGAACTTAATCTCTCTCATTCTTTTCTGAGTCAACATTAACGAAGCCCCAAAAGAGGAGAAACCAAACCTAGATATCTAAAGGATAAAGCTAGGCTCCTTACAGAATCAAGGGATAACCCCAAAGAGAACCAAAAGAGACCACAAAAAGAAATCACAAAACAAGACCAGCCACCTCATGTGGTGATAAGATTCCAAGAGGACAGGTGGTAGCTATTTCTGGTGGATGGCAGAGGTTGGGAAACCCAAGCCCTGATGGTTCCTTGAACATCGAAAGTGATTGCTTCCCAAATGAGAGTAAAGGATTTAGATCTGGATGTCCACTTTCTCAGATTCCTCTCAAACCAAATGTAGTACACTATTGCAGCAAAAGTAAGCTTAACAATAATGTCACATGGGGATTTATCTTTGAACTTCTTGATTATCCACTTCCATTCCCAATCGAAAGGGCGGATGCTTCTATAAAAGGGCCAGCACTTTCAAAGGATAGCTTCCAAATCTTTTTGGAAAAAAGGCATTCAAAAAACAGATGAAGGATATCTTCTAGCAAGGCCCAGCAAAGCTTACACTTAGCCTAAGGAGTGATACCCTGGCTATGGAGAAGGGCTCCTGTAGGAAGAGAGTGGGTCATGGCTCTCCAAAGGATAAAGCTGTGGCGGAGAATATAACCTTTAAACCAAACCACATTAAACCAAGGAATCTTCTGGGTGCGGGCTCCAACGAGATCCCAAGCGAAAGATGATGAAAACCTTCCGGAGGGAGATGCTGTCCAGCTAACAAGGTCGTTGCTTCCAGTAGGTCTTCGAGGGATTGAGTCCAACTCTTCCCAAGCTTGCACCAATCTAGGGGAAGAAGCTAGGCCGGGGCACCAGACTCCCTCAGAGATAATGGAAGAGATAATAGCTAGCCTATCATGACCATACTCGGACCGAATTCTTTCTCCAAAAGCCAACACAAGAACACCCTGGGGGTGCCAATTATCAAGCCACAATAAGGTTGATGCTCCATCATCAATGAGAAATTTTATGGAATGGATGGCCAACTGTCTATGCTGAAGGATCGCTCTCCAAACCCAAGAAGATCTGCAATTCTGAATAGCTGTCCAAATTGACTCTTTTCTTAGGTACATACTATAGATCCATTTAATCCAAATGCTCTCTTTTATCTCAGCCACCCGCCAAATGAGTTTGATAATGCAAGCTTTGTTACCTTCTTGAACCCTCCGGAGGCCAAGGCCGCCCTCCTCCTTGGGCAAACATACTTTGTCCCAGCCAATAGAATGGAAGAATTTGTTAATGTCCACTCCGTTCCACAAGAAGGCACTCATCAAGCTTTTAATTTCCACGGTGATCGAATTGGGCAGCCCGAAAATCCCAGTCCAGTAAAGATATCCATAATTTAAGCTTTTTCCTTAGCCTATCAAGGATGGGAGAACAGTGATGCACAGAGAGCCTTGCCGAGATCAGAGGCAATCCAAGGTATGTAACCAGCAATCTTCCCAACGTAAATCACAATGCATCTAAGAGTCTCATGGCACGCTTCATCAATACCCGCAAGGAAGAGGAGGCTTGTTCACCAACAGACCTGACAACAAACTGAAATCTGGCAAAACCTTAGAGATGGAGAATATGAACTTTAACATTCCCTTTACAAAAGATCATGATGTCATCCACAAAAGCCAAATGGGTCAACGTCAAGGCCTTTGCTGTAATGCTCTAGATATACCTTCCAAGATAAGGGTAAACACGATAAGGGACATGGGGCATCCCTGTCTAATACCTCTTCGAGACTTGAAGAACCCGACTGGACTACCATTGACCAGCATTGAGAATCTAGAGGAGGAAATACATTGCCAGATCCATTGGCAGAAGCACTGTGGAAAGTTCATTCTGGCCAAAACTTCCATAAGGTATTCCCATCTGACAAAATCATACGCCTTGTGCAGGTCTAATTTCATTATGGCAGTTAGAGGATGAGCCTTTCTCTCAAATCCCCGAGTGAGCTCGTTCAGGTCATAATATTATCCATTATAAGCCGACTTTTAATGAAGGTCGATTAGTTTGCACTCACAAGATCATCAGCCACTTCATTATTCTGTGAGAAAGCAACTTGGTAATGATTTTATTTATGGTATTGCACAAGGAGATGGGTCTAAAGTCAGTAATGAAACACGACCCCTCCTTCTTCAGAATGAGACAAAGGAAGGTTTGGTTGATTTCTTTCATCCGAGAAGGAATGGAGAAGAAGCTTCTAACAGCGAACAAAAGGTCCACCTTTATGGTTTCCCACACTGACGTAAGGAAGCCCATACTAAACCCATCCAAGCCCGGAGCCTTCTGTGATTTAATAGAGCCGATGGCCTTGAAATTTCCTCTTCAGAAGGGAGAACAGCCAATCTAGAATTTTGCTCAAGGGAAAGAACTTTATCAAACAGTCCCACAGGAATGCTTACAATAGGCGGGAGCGAAGGAGGGTTATAAAGTTGAGAGAAGTGTTCTTTGGCAATCTTCTTGATCCCTGAAACCTCAGATGCCATAGAACCCTCCTTTGCCCGTAAAGAGGAAATGTGGTTCCAGTTCTGGGAAGCTTTAACTGACCTGTGAAAGTAGCTAGTATTTTTATCTCCCAATTTAAACCAGCTGATTCTAGATTTTTGCTTGAAGAAGCTTTCCTCTTTAGCTATCGAAGAAGCAAGCTTAGATGAAAGGGCCCTCTGTGCATCTTCAAGGTTCTGGTTCTACAATGGCCTTTGAAGCTCTAACTGAACCACATTGAGATCCATTCTGCACTCTTGAACCACCTTATCAATATTCCCAAAGGATCTTTTATTCCTAGAAACGAGGGCACGCTTAGTCTCCCTTAATTTCCTAGCAACGTCGACAAGGAGGAGAAGGTGGTCCACAACCAGCATACCGAGCTCCCACACGATCCTAAGAGGATTGCGAATAGGACCCTGAGCCCTTGGGCTCTTGCGAACTGTGATGGAGGGGTAAAAGGATTAGAGGATGATGGAGGAGGTATGAGATGGTCAGGGGGGTAGATTGAGTTGATTACAGGTAGCGAAGAAGCTTGGGTGGTTTGAAGGGGAGGAGTCGGGTTAGGGAGAAGAGAAGGTCCGCGAGAGGTGGGAGAGTTACTGGGTGGGTGTTGTTGGATGGATGGGTGGGTCAGGGGACTGGGTCAGAGGTTTGGGTCTGGGTGGGTCGGACGATTGGTTCGGGGTATTTAGGAAAAAATTCATACCTTTAACTATTGAATGTGGCCAAATTTTCACAAATATGCAGTCGTCGTTGGAGTGACGTGGCAACCCCCAGCTCTGTGTTCTAGTAATGTGTAGAGGTGGGGTGGCAAAAATAGGCTGAAATCACTGTTTTTCTTCTTCCCACAAGGAAAAAAGGTGAAAAGGTGAAATCGGGAGCGTTTGGGAATTTCAACTAGGAGTAGTCGAACAGGGTATTATAAATACCTTGTTAAACCATATCACTTGGTTTAAAGTTAAAATTTCGCTGGAACCCTACAATTTCAACCAAAACTATATAGGTACTTTGATTCACTTACTATTTCATCTCAGCCCAATCGAAAGCACCAAAAATTTTCAAATGTTAGGAGATTTCCCTAAATTTTCGAACAATGCTAGCACTTTGGTTGCATGTTTGGAAATTCATTATTCATTGCTAAAATAGTCTATCCACACACTACCTATCTCACCAAAGCCCACTAGAGATTCTTCAGACCTCTCCAGAAAGAGTTCAATAATTTCATCATTCCCCTCCAAAGTTCAACCCATAAGTGCCCAATCCATGGCCACCACCCTACTATTGCCTCACAAACACAACACCAACAGGGAGCATATAAGCACAAATGAAATACAAGTACTAAAATTAATTAAATGACTGGAATTGGATACCATAGTTGTCAAAGTGTTGCCTATGCGCCATTCATTTTTGGGCGATACGGAGAGGAGTTGCGACAAGATCAACAATTCCATGAGCCTGGGCTTCTGTTGCTGACATAAAAACATCCCTTAAGGCCTCTATGAGATCCTATCAACATCATGGCATGCTAGCCTAGGCATCCAAGCGCCCTTGTGATGCCCTGGAAAATCGGGTGCATTGGTCGCCTAAGCGCCAACGCCTTGGTTCGCCTTGACAACTATGTTTGATACTGCTTGTAATGACCCTAATGATGCCTTACATTAACCATATTGTATTTAGGGCGATGACCTGTCTCCATCTACTCCCATTGTTAAATCTCCCAACATTTCATCAAGGGAGATTTATTCTTCCAAGTTAATCTCCTCACCATTGAACCTACTGACCATTCTGGACTGCACCCCTTGCCTCTAAACCAAATGGTATTTTGATGCATTTTCCCATTCAATCACAAAAAGATCCTAGGCAAGCATGATGCACAGAAGGGACTGTGACTAATGTGTTTTTATGGGTAGTTCCATTTCAACACAGTAGTCTTTGCTCCACATCCTCCAGCAGTGATTCTTAAACTGGCAGTTTATTGAACTGGTTCTGAGTGGCATTCCACCAACTCCCCATCTTCAGAACCTATCCAACTCCAATTATCAACTTTGGAAAGTCAATTCCAAACCTAAGCATGATTTCAAAGAACAAAATTTTGAAGTAGCTAAGATGTTGGCCTTGGGGGAAGGTTTGCTTTTGCTTAAGACTGTTAGTTACTAGTGGGAGATTATTATGTATGCAATATTGAACCAAGCTGATCCCTTGAAAATATTAACTATTAGCTTAGAAATATTTCTCATTACAGTTCCAATTTACATGAACCTAGTATGACCAAAAAGAACATTATAGTTGTAGACTTAGAGGACCAACGAAACAGTCCTCTATTCATCATAACTGCCCAAAGTCAGCAAGAAACAGATAAAGTAGAAATATGTGATACAAATCTCAGCAATATTCTTCAAATTCAACAACTAAGTACTACCAAATTCAGCAATCCTTCTATGTAGACAACTAATCAGAACCAAAAGGAGCATAAAAAAAAATTCTTTTGAAAAATTTAACTTGGCTTTGTCAAACTCACAGGTTCAACAATTTAGATGGAGCAGCACGTAATATAGTCAACGCTTCCTTCCAACTCCACTGGCGTTCAGATAAAGGAAGAAGACGTTGCAAAATTGACAACCGCCATTGGCAATCTTCAATGAAACGCTTGGCATTTGAAATTCTCCATTCTAAGGCCTGTACTCCAGTAGTAGTTATACTACTGTTCAAGCGCTCCTGTTCAAATCCATCTGATGGTAAATTGTGATGTAATGTATCTAGCAGCAACCCTGTAAATGAAACCACCATTTTGTTCCCTCCTTCACATGCAGTAAGATAAACTTGTTCTGATGTAGACATAGAGGGCAATTCAGAAGATCTCCCAGTCGGGGAACAATGTGTCAAGTTCACAGCAATGTCATCCATATGTAAAAGTGAGATGATAATGCTCACTAAGAATATCTGCATCAGTATAAAAGGTTCATGAGGGAGAAGCATTTTCCCATACAAAACACAATAGGAGGAGGAGGATGACGAAAAGAAAACAGCAAAAGGGAAGAAGAGAAGCAACCCAGCCAAAAAATAAAAAAAAATAAAAAAATTTATTCAATAGAAATCAGGTTATAATTGTTGGGAGTCAGTTCATGAAACTTATTCCCAAAAGCATGCATGGTGGCAATGCTTGGATTTATCATCTCCAACAAGAACAAGTGGTTATGGATCCAGAGAGTTTGTCTATTGAAGACTATTTCAGCCGTCTCACGGGGAAGTGCGAAGTGATGGATCACTACCAACCTCTCACCACTGATCCGGAGGTACTCAGACATAGAAAGGAGCAGCAACGTGTGTTCTAGTTCCTTCTCGGACTTCCCTCTACCTATGAGTTGCAGCATGTTTAAGTTCATATTAAGGACAACCTTCCGACCCTTGAGACTGCTTATAATTATATTAGAGAGGAGGCTTCTTGGGACTCTATGTCCAGAGTCCAGACGGGCTAGACAAGTCCGCCTTAGCTACTGGTTATAACTTATAAGGGTATTAAATCAAGCACTTCTCAGCACAAAGTTCAGAATAGTCACCTCACTGAGGAAGAAAAGAACGGCTTGAATTGTAGCCACTGTGGAAGACCAAGGCACACCAAAGACCATCGATTGACTAACAAGCCAAATTTCAGGAAAGGAGAGTATAAATCTAGCTTCTCTTAAGGGGGAGCCTATTCCAAGTAAAGGTTTCTGTTGATCCTCATGATCGTGCTATCCAGGAGCTATCTAATCAGTTGTCCTCTTTGAATGCCTCTCGAGAGAAACTGACTACTAGCATCATCTCAGGAATTATAGCCCATGAATCGGCTAACCATTCCCTGTCTGTTTATTTCAGCTCCTGGGTTATACACTCAGAAGCCACTGATCATATGATAGGTAAGGGTGAGGGATTTTCTTCATTGGTTCCTATTTCTGGGGGAGGGGGTTTAACTAGCTGATGGGTCCATTTCTCATGTTACCTGGAAGGGTACTTATCATTAATCCTCTGATGTAGGCTAAATCTAGGATTTCTAGATGGACCTACTCTAATATGAAAATAAGGCAAAGATGCGATAAAGAGAGTATCTAATAGGTAATGTAGGGACTGAGGCAGCAATAGACATGATGTGCAAGCATGCTAGAATCAAGATAACCAGGCGTAAAGAACATTATAAATCTAAGTAAACATACATGCAACTAAACAAAAACTAATCAGGTTTCATATAATATCAAAACAAACGACAAATTACAAAGTACTAATGTGCAAGAAGTTTCAAAACTCCTACCACTAATGAAAGAAAATACTTAGCAACCAAATAAACTTAGGAACATGTAAAACAGAAATTCCCCACATAAAAAATAAGGAAACTCACCATAACATACTAAAATTGAAGGCTTAGCTGCAAAGAGTATTCATATAGCTGCTACCCATGTCAGTAAATACCGTACATAGCAGGAACTATACTGGAATTATGTGGAAATATGATTTACAGCCAAGTATAATGTGATAGAAAACTAAAGTAACCCAAGAACTGAGTTTCAGCACTATGATAACAGCAATACAGGTCCAGCAATATTGAAAGACAATAAGATAAACAGATGAGAACTAATCTGCTGGAAGTCACAACAGGTAAGTATATGCATTACCGTAACAGGGGAAAAAAGGAGGAAGGGGATATTTCTGCCAAAACAGAAAAAACAAGGGGGAGGAAGAAGTCGTCACAGAAAACCGGGGGGGGGATATCGTACCTGTGATAGAGAGAGAGAGAGAAGAGAAGGCAAGGGGCTAGGAACACAGCAAACCATGGGGGATTTATCGTCTATGAGAGAGAGAGAGAGAGAGAGGGGGAAGGAAAAGAACCTGTTGAAACAGATTCAGAATAGAGGAGGGGAAGGTACCGTACCTGAAGGAGAGAGAGGCGAGAAGAGAGCTGCGAGAAGGAGAGTCATTCTTCTTTTTCCTATCATTCATTGTATAAAAGAAATTTACATAATGATGTCGCCCTTTATAGCTGACAACCCCAATTAGAATTAAAAGAAATAACAATAATAAAATAAAAAGAAACTGCATAACCCACGTGGGTCCACAAAATAACTAAAGGCCGACAAAATAAAAAGGCCCAAATAACAACTAATAAACTAAGTCCAAAATAGAATAATAACTAAAGGCCCACATAACAAAAAGGTCCATAAAACAACTAATAAAATGACCGCTGGATCTGATGTCCTTATCATCCTCTTTGTTTCCTCTTTCCTCTGTTATTCATGTTCCCTCGTTTCCTGCCCATTTATTGTTTGTCAACTAGTTTGCCAAACAGCATAAACTTATTGTATCTTTCAGGACCTGATGACCGGGGAGAGGATTGGTGGTGGTTGTGAGCAGGGTGGCCTCTACTTTTGTAAAGAACGCTCTTTCACTGCTCGCTTGAATACAGGAGTACCTAAAGCTAATGGTCACATACTACAATGGCAGATGTCTGGGTCATCCATCCTCTTCATTTTCTTCGTTTGTCACCGAGAATAAACATCCCGGAAAGCAAGATCTTTCTCTCACTGGTTAGCTAACTTAATAACCTACCAAAACACCAAAATCACTCAAAATGGAGAAGTTTTGACCATACAAAAATAAACCTAACGAAAATTGACAGAACTGACTACGTCTGACTTGAAATCAGATCCAAAACCAGATCTAAGATTTAATGGACCTGCTACTGTTTCTTGTACACTTTAGTTTTCAGATCTTCTTCACTTCCTCCCAAACATCACTTCTCAAGCACATCTCATGACACACTCATTCCATAAAATCTTTTATGAAATTCTGTGGAATAGACAACAATATGACTTGGGGACACTCTAGATAAAAAGCGTGTTGGCTTACGCTAACATGCAGTGTGTATGTGTGTGTGTGTAAGGATGCAAATAGACAGCCGAAAATCCGGATTCAATTCGAATTTGCATTCGTTGAGAGGAATCCAAATTCGAACAATTGGATTCGGATTCAAATTCGGATATCAGTAAAACCGACAAGACTAAATACGCTCCGTTTGGCCTAGTGTTAAGATGCATATAGCCTTAAGATTTATATAACCATTTAAGGTTTCGTCTCTTATTTTCCAAGGGTAGACGATATGATTTGTTTTAAACTAGGGTTTTCTCTCATTTTCCCTGCAATTTGTATTCTAATTCCATTTTCCGGATTCGAATCGGATTTTAACCGGATATCGGGTTAAAATTCAGATTTGAATTTGGTTTTTAGGATTCGGATAGGATAATTGGTAAACGGATTCGAGTTCGAATAGTGGTGTATCTGATTCGAATTCGATCCGTTTACATCCCTACATGTGTTGATATATATCATACAAAAATGCATCTACACATTTATAAATACCCATATTAGTGTCATTTTTCCCCTAATGTCAGACATACCTGGCTTTATCATGACCAGAAGCTCACAAAGAACAGGAAACAACAACAGCATTGTGCGGTACTACAAAACATTGTTCAAAGATTTCTGATGGCAAACCACTAACCTTGCGTGCAATATTATTGATGGCTTCAAGATGGCTCTGCAAGTCTTTCAAATAGCAGAATGCCATATGGTGATGGTTTTCCGTTTCATTGGCCATACTCCTTTCCATAGCTCCTAAAGCTAGCACAGCAGATTCCAGACCATAGCGCATGTGCATCAGTTCAACATCCTGCATTCTACCAAAATATACATGCATAGAAGATAAACATCAACACATGGAAAAGAATAGAGATATTAACTGACATGAAGAGGGCTTCAGAGGTCCAAATAGTCTGTAAATTAACTTCAGATTAATAGGTCATTCATTAGGCATTATAAAAGGGTGACCAGATTCAGGGGGGAAATAGGCCATAACTTTGCCCAGAGAAAATATGACACCTGACAGAAACATATAAACCATAAGATAAACATATCAATGGATGCAACAAAGAACCACATTATGCACTAACTATAGCTAACAGCATCACAGCATATGAAAACATCAACTAGCCACGCACACATGGCCACACAAGTTTCCATGCAAATTGCAGCTTCATTGCAACTTCCATTCGTTTTATAAACTGGCTGGAAAAGTGAGTTTCAGTATAAACTTAAAACTTCATGTATGCGACACCTAGGAAATTAGAGCGCCTTGGTTGCCTTGGGCGTCCTCCGACCCTCCAATGCTTTAGGTCTCCTTGTTGCCGTGATAACTATGTTTTGTACCCAATATTTGAGAGTTAAGAAATAAGAGCATATTTTTTATAAACAATAACTTTATTGATAAAATAGACAAAACAGAAAAAACATAGTTGCAAGTGCACCTCTTCCAAGTTGCTGTTGTTGATGCAATAGGCTGCATACTAATTAGCTCAATGGCATCTTTGAACTTCATCCCAGGAACTACATCAAACAAAACCTAAAAGAGACAAGAGGTTGGGGGAAAGAAAACAAAGAACCGGTTAGGACCAACATAAAATGGTATTAATAATCTTACAATACGCAACAAGTTACTAATCTTTGTGTTACTTTCATCTTCTAAAAGAAGAAGCTTAAATAAGAAACAACCGCCGAGAATAACAACAAAAACTGAGAAGAATGCTATGGCTGGGTGGGTGGGGATTCTACCATATGACTGAAAAAGAACCAAAACCAAAAAAACCAGAGTACCAGACTAGACAAAACCCTGTATTCCATGAACCTACAACAATACCTTGACAAACAAAACAAAAAGAAAAAACAGCCAACAATAAAAATTTATCAGGAGAGAAAAACAAGGAAACTGCCCCCCGAGCCCCTAGTTGTAGGAAACCAATTATGGTTTTTCCTTTTCTGGTCAGCAACAAAATGAAGTCTCATTAACAAAGAAAAAGAAAGAAATACAATAAAAAGGAGGAAAAATCAGGCTCCAGCAAGCCTAACCCACCCCCAAATCCAAGGATTGAGGAGTTGGTTTTGAGGCCGGTTCGACCAGCTTCGAAACTGAGTTGTCCCAAGTTTCGACCAAAAACCCAGCCTCGAAACCGAGCTATCCTAGGTTTCGACCTAGAATTTCTACCAGAAAATCTCGAAACATAGGTTTCAAGGCCTAGAAGTGGACTGTTTGATTTGTTTTTCTTTTTAGTATAGCATATATCAGCCATTTTACACCTATTTGGCTATTCTCCATGTTAGTTTAGGAAAAAACATCCAAAATGGTATTATGTGGTATGGACCCAAGTTTGGTAGTGTAAGCTAAAACCTGAGATTGTGTCAACACTTATTTATGCCAAATATCATTTAAGTAAGTCTTTCTTTATAAATATTTACTTAAAATATTATTCATTAATTAGCAAACACACCCGTCCCCATTTGAATCCAATAAAAATAGTCTACAATTCAAAAAAAAAAAAAAATACAAATTACAAAAGGATAAGAAATCAACTTTCAAGTTCAAGAATAAAACTGGATTTCGGTCGTGGGAGCGATTTTCAACTTTCAAATGCTAGGCTATTTCCCAAATCTAAAAATTCCATAAAGCATATTATAGTGAACGATCACAGAAACCAAAAGTGCGCCAAAATAATCTTTTGCTTTGATTACAAAAAATTATTTCCATCAAGGGCGACTTTAAACAGCATTCGTGTACTCCAAACAGCGTTTAACCAGAGCGTAAATAATCTATATAACTCGGTTTCAAGTAATCTTAGAATTGCTGCAAAGCCAAGGTCCTAAATCTCAAATCTCAACCCCGTCTATGTGAGGTCTAAGATTTTGAGATCTCGAGAAGGTTTAGACTTCAAAGATTTCTGATATCTGAACAAGATCTAGCCGAGATTTAAGAGTATGTGCAAAGCTAGCATGATCAGCTTTCCAACAAATCGGAGATTACTTGAATCTGAGTTATATTGAAGGAATTACGCTCTGATCAAACCTAGTTCGGAATACGCGAATGTTGTTTAAAGTTATCTAAATGGAAATAATTTTTTAGATATCAAAACAAAAGATTATTTTGACGCTCTTCTGGAATTAGTGATGTTTTACTTTTACTAGAATAAGATTTATGAAATTTTAAGACTGTAGAAAAGTTCTAGCATTTGGAAGTTGAAAATCGCCCCCGTAACTGAAAATGCAGTTTGTTTTTTGACCGGGAAGGTTCACTTTTTATCTTTTTGGAATTTGAATTTTAAAGCATTTTTATTGGATTCAAATGGAGAGTGTTTGCTTATTTATGAATAATATCTAAAGCTACTTAAATGATATTAATCATAAATAAGTATTGCCTAATATTGTTTTTTTTTTTTTTTGTAAATGCCTAATATTGTTGTTCTGTGTACTATTTACTTACCTATTTTGACTTGTAAGGTCAAAATCTAGCTCTGGGTGTCGAAACAAATAGGGAAACCTAGTTTCGGGTCGAAACCGATTACTTTTTAGTACCGGGGGTTGGTTTCATTTCGACCCCTGTCTAAATCTGTGGTTTTGACTGACTCCTCAGACTATGTCCAAATCACAACAAAGAAATTGTAGCCAATTAAGTTCCTCAATGTAGCCAATTAAGCTCTTAATGCACAAGTGTGGACCCCACAACTACATGACTTCCCACATTAGCCACGCTAAAATTCTCATTCATGAAATCTAAAACCACCCTTAACTGAAATAGTACGACCTTAACCACTAACTTATATAAACTAAAGTTTTGGATATGATTCTTCATCCATTCTCCATTTCTTGATCGTGGAGAAGGAGAAGAGGGTTTTTTTTTTATAATTGTTAACGATATAGGCCTATGGGCTATGAGCTATGGGACTGTTGTAAGTTTAAGTTTACTCCTGTCTTTATCTAATTTCTTGTAAGTAATGGGCCTGTTCATAAAGCCCATTACCATTTTTGGTTATTTGTTTATTTAGCTAGCTTCTTCGCTTTGTTGACTTGGTCATTTCCTAGATGGATTGTAACTATGAAAGGCTCTTAAAGTCCTATCTTTTAGTTCTTTCTTTTCTATAAATAAAGCTGCTACAGGAGGAGGAGTGCCACATGGTAAGCACTCCTCATATCTCTTTCTCGGTTGCTGGTTCTGGTTATTTTCATATTGCAAACTGCCACATGGTATCAGAGCCTAAATAAATCCCATTTTGAAGCTTGTACAAGGTGCAGTTTTGTGTAGCAGTCCAGTCTTCCGTATAGCCACTGATCTGGATGCCTTTAATGTAGGTGTGGCCGTGTGGGTGTAGCCATGTGGATTTGTAAATAGTAATTTTTTTGGGGTCTCTCAATAAATTTTTTTCTTTTTATCCAAAATAAAAAATAAAAAGAAGCATTTTCCAGAAGGCCATCATTATATCTTCCATAAACACAACCCAACAACTTTCAATATAAACCCTCATTCCACCCAGAGCGTTGCTTTCATCTATGGACTTAATAGCAACCCAAACTTCTAGAGAAGACTCCAACCAAATCTCCCTCCTCCAACCTCTCAAAGTCAATTCCATTCAATGATGGTCTCTGAAGGGCTTCCAAGAGGTACAGTCTTTTATAATAAGAGACAACAGCTTCATGAAACTCCAATTCCTCAATTACAATAGTACATTCACCTTAATCGACTATGGTTCACTATTCACTTTTCATGAACACATTTCATAGAGAAATTCAGGTTCATTGTTTATTTACAGGAAGGGAAAGACTCGTTCTCAGAGTTTCCTTTTGATAAATTATCAAAAGGGCCAAACTCTCACTCTTAAACGTGGACAGATGATGTAGCTATTCCGACTGTTGGATACAAAGGACACGGTCTGGATTAGTAATGTATCAAATTTCATACTCAAATTCAATCAAATATCCTCCATGTATGTCCATACATCCCCATGTATTTACTCCGACCAATATTGTGCACTCTCCTATGGTCCTGAATTTTCAAAGCTCTATAGTGCCACTGGGCAAACTCCATTTGGACTGAAATTAAGCAAGTGAGCAACGGACCCCAGGGTCAACCTGTCAAAAAATTCAGGCCCTACCCAATCTCCCACATGACAAATATTTGAGCAGCTTTTATAAGCTTATCAAAACAGCCCATGCCGTAAGGTTTTTCCATTACAGGAAAATCCCAAATAAAAATCTTTATTCACAAAATCCTGTAACTCCCTGTTCCCCACAAGATTTGCATTTCAGCTACTCCCTAATGCAACTTTATTTTATATTAACTCCAGTACAAGGGGTTTGTCAACTACCCTATATTGATATATTGTTACTATACAGCTATACCACAGATTTTTTTTTTTGCAAATGAAAAAGTCAAACTCCTAATGTGCTTGATGCCAAAACACCCCAAATTTATACTTCAAAACATATTTAGATGTGGAAACATGCTAAAACAGAAAAAGAAATAAGTGGACAGGAACTGAAAATTATATTTAGAACACAAGAAATTATCAACAGATAAGTACAGCCCAACTTGATTTGCTACTGATTGAGTACAAATGCAATTAAGAAGTTGCAGAAAGCTCATTATGATGCTTAGTATGTCATAAATTCATCAAATAAGAAAAGTGAATTCTCACCCGCAAAGGTGCCTGGACGGCAAGCCGTTCTAGAACAAAATTTTCAACGAAAGGGTCCGAACTAACATCCTCATTTTCATTCACCAGACAATCCTTTCCAGAAAATAACAATGAAGATTTTGAATCCCAAGGCCGACCAGAATTGACACAGGCAACAAAAGACGCAAGATCCAGCCGGTAACATAGAATATCACAAAGATGTTCCACGCAAGATATCTGTCGAAAGCAATTTTAAGTGATTTACAACTGTTTCTGCTGAGTGCCAACTGCAAATATGACATAAAACTGTTTTTTTTTTTTTTTTAATCAAAATCTCATAAAGAACAAGTTACCTCATCCGACTGTTTTTCATAAAAAGAAAACTCTTCCAGCCTTAGTTCCTGTGATTTACTTCTCCACAATAGTTGCATCATTTTCTTCCGGAGAAGTGTTTTACCAGATAACAGATCCCAACCCATAACGGCTACCAGGGGTTGAAGAAGAGGATAGAGTGAAAGAATCTGTCATAAATGACCGCTAATCCACATTTATCAAACAGAAGATAAAAGGAAGACAATGGAAAGAATAACTAATTTACAGCACCAAAATGGCAGGACACAGCCTTACATGCCAAATTAAATTTATATGGGATAATATCACATACATTGCTAACTTCTTGAAGTTGTTCCTTCTTCACAGCAGATAGCGCTGTATCCATTATACACTCTAGCATATGTAATCCAGACACACGAGCATAGTGGTACATGTCTTTCATGCAAGAACTGATTGCCATCATCCGCTTTGAAGTTCTGACATCTTCATCCACTTCATGTTCCAATTCTACAAACAACTTAAGAAGACGCTCAAGAGGAGGTGGGATCCAGCTGGCATCAGAGGCTCTGGACTTTTCAATTTCGTCAGCAAATAACTCGTCTTGAATGACCTATAAAGGAGCAAAATCAATACAACTTTCCCAAAGTACACATATATTCAGATCAGTTAGGATGGCTAGAAAAGGTAATTTCACAAAACAAATTGAATCAATCAGGTTTACAGAAAGTATTTTGTCTGTCGTTAATTAGGTCAACATTCTGCTGTATTTTACCAATCAAATCGGCAGCTACCAAGCCAAATCCAACCTAATAACAAGCCCAGAGATTCATATTATTTGTGGTTAATCACTGTTTTATTTGTGGTTCATCACTGTTTCGACATACAATTATTAATCACTTAAAATTATGGGAGGTCAACAAAAATAATTGTGGAACATCACAAAATAAATAAATTTCGGCTGAAACAACATTTAAAATACTTTCAGTATTTTTCTTCGTTTTTCAAGCTAAAACAGAATACTTTTCTTCTTCTTTTTTTTCTTTTTTCTTTTTTCTTTTTTTTTTTTTTTTGAATATTCATCAATTACTATGAAAAATTTTCGAAAATTAAAAACAGTAAAATAATTACAATTCCATCAAGCCGTAGATTGGCCAATGTTGCTTAACATACATTAATTTGAAGTCCATCCATCACATCTTACCCCTACTTTTTCAAAAATTTGTAGCTCAAAAATAAATTTTGAAAACAGAAAATTCAATAAATAATTTATCAACATAAAATGAAATCCTACTCCATAGAGTCATAGACCGGGCCATTGTATCTAACATATAAAAAATTGAAAGAAATAGTTTTCTGACTTGTTAAAGTTGTCAAGGTGCCAAGGCGAACCAAGGCGTTGGAGGCCTGACAAGGCACCTAGGCAACCAAGGCACCCACCTAGGCGACCAAGGCGCCTGCCTAGCCGACCAAGGCGTCCCATTTTCCAAGGCATCACAAGGGCGCCTAGGCGATACCTTGACAACTATGATTCATGGTGTCTATATACATATTCTTAAGAAAATTTGATTTAGGGAAGAAATAGTTTACCTTGATGCTTCAGAGCTTGCAATACAAGCAAGCTATAGGAGAGCTGGACTAACTTAGAATGCAAAGGAATGGAGATGAATGAGAAGATTTGCGCAAAAAAATCGCTCATTTGGGAAAATGCTAGAGGTTTCTAACTTTCTGTTGAAACCCTATCCAAAAGAGAGATCTTGGTCGAAAACTAGACAAGTTTCAATCAAAACTAGTCATTTTATAAGGTGGGTGGACTAGGTTTACTGTTTTGGTCGAAACAGTGTTGTACCGACTACCGATCGAAACCTGGGACTATTAAGTATTGATCCCTAGTTTCATTTCGACTAGGGTCGATACCGAGTTATCTCGGTCGAAACCAGTAATTTCAACCGAGATTTAGAACCATGGTTTCGTTTCGACCAAGGTCGATACCGAGTTATCTCAGTCGAAACCAGTGGTTTGGGGATCCAAATCGTCTCCTCCCTGTACTTTAGGGATGAGGGAGACGCCCCCGTCGGATGGCCAACACGTGGCTTTCGGGAAAATCCGAGCCCCATGTCAGAGCCGACACCCCCTATCAGCCCGGCTTGTCGGCTGGGTGTCGGCTCAGACGTGGGGCTTGGATTTTCGAGAGAGCCACATGTCGGCCATCCGACAGGGGCGTCTCCCTCCTCCCTGAAGTACAGGGAGGACACGATTTGAATCCGTGGTTTGGGGTCAATAAGGGACAGTCAAAAAAGAGGTGACGGAAGTTTTCTCAGACTAACCAACAAAAGCAACATCTAGCTTGAACGGGAAACAGATATCTTCTGAGGTGGATGTGATTCCATTTTCAGATAACTTTAACTCATAACATACTTTTGACTTTGTAAACAGCATTCAGCTATTCACACTATCTTCGTTTCCTTTTTCTTTTTTCTTTTTTCTTTTTCCTTTTTTTTTTTTTCCTTTTCTTAAACCATATCAGATCCGCAGATTTCATTTCTTCTTTTGTGAAGATTTTGGCTCTTGCGCGATTTTCGACCATATAAAATCTATGGTTAGCAGCCTATTGTCCTTTCTTCATGCTCAAAGAGTAAGGGAGGCAAACTTCATACTACGTCAACTAGACTTCGACTATGTACCTCCATCACGTTCTTATGTATGACAAGTGGAAGAGTAAGTATAAGAAGGCAGACGGAATGAAACTGATGAGGACATCTAGGATTCCTAGTAGATTTAGGATTCTATTTATTTTATTTTATTTTATTGTTGAAGGCGTGGGATCTTTTCTGTTTTATTTATTTTATGGTGGACCCCACATACATTAGACGTGGGCTCTAGCTCTTTAGTTTGTTAGATTTGTAGGTCCTAGCTGTGGGCCCTTTTTAGTTGTTTAGTTGGTTTATGATTTGGTTTGTTTTTATTAGTCTTTACAGTTATACTCTAATTAGGATTGTAAGCCTTATAAAGGCTCTTTTTTAATTAATGAAATTTAGATGATGATTATTGAATGCAAAAAATAAAGAAAAAGCTCTCGTGCTCTCTCTTTCTCGTCTCTCTCTCTTCTCTTTGTGCAGGTCTGAAATACCCCAATCCCCTATCTCTCTCTTGGCTTTCTCTCTCTCTACTGAAGACAGGTATGCTTCCCCTCCCCCCTTGCTGATCTGTCCATAGATCACTTCCCCCCCTCTTTCTCTCTTATCTTCCTATCCCTCTCTCTGTCTTGTTACAGAATTCTCTTATCACTGTTTGCACTGCTCTCGGCAGTACCCTTGTCCTCTTATCTTTTGTGTTGTGTTTTATTTTCTGGTTATTAAGAATTAACCCAAGAATACCCTGTTGTACATTGGCAGCACCCAAACCTATAGCTGTTTTAATTATTCTCTTTATATTATCCCTTCTGTTAAGCGTATCATAGTGATAACCTGCTGTTGGGTTATTTATTTTTTGTTCTAGTACATTATGTTGAGTTGTAACTCTAATCTACATAATTTCTGCCATAGTGAATGCCAAGTTAGTACTTACTAACGTGGGCAACCACTTTGATAGCAT